>JARDUL010224030.1:0-18197 GCA_030265205.1 Dirona pellucida
GTATTTGGATGCAAAGAGGAAGACTCTGGATAAAGATCAATGGCGAGAGTTCGTCCGCACTTAACCTTACACCGAAATGTAGAAAGGAAATGATAAAGAAAGAAAGAAAAGGTAACTTTTAGGTCTGTAGTATGAAAAGTGGATGAGTTATTGTAGTTCCAAAAATAGAGAGAAATCCAATATGGGGGGTGGCCGAGTCGCAAAATTTGTCGAACATGTCTGTTTTGGCTTTTTATCTCCAAACCTAGGACTTTCATTCATACATGTGAAATTTTAAGGAGTTTCAACCTGGACACTAAAAACTCCCTTTAATGAAAGTGTGAGATATTTTCATCATTTGGGAAGCAAGGATTTGTGTGTTTTGATGTTGTATGTTTATTATTGATACTTTTAGGCAGTATACTTAACTTTGACCGAGCAACCACTGAAATGGTTGAATTTATACTTATTTGTTGAAACTTAAATTTTCTAAAATAGTTCTTTGTCCTATACTGATATAACCAAAACTGACTCTGGCGATGTGGTTAATTGGTCGTGCTAATTTAGATTGCATTATTTTCTGAAGACCTTTTTCCCACTTTGCGGCGGCCTGGGTTATTCCAGATTACCCTTGGAATGATTCTAAAGACAAATTTACCTGTGGAATGTATGGAGAGAATTTATTTTTATTACTTTTAATGTAAGTTTCATTTCACTATGTGTAGGGTATTCCAGAACAGAGTGATGATCCAGGTGTGGGGAGTGCTCCAACCAGGCCTTCAGAGGGAAGTGAATCAAATGTTTCTATGGTCTCAAATCCTGCTTCAGACACATCAGCAACAGAATCATCAGGTATTTGTACAAATTATATGAATGGATTGTTTTAACTTATCTTTGATTGGTTCCTGTAGAGGAAAAGTCTCCGTTGTCATTAAGGATGTAGTTGGTTTTTTTCTTTCATTTGTTTTTTTTGTTTGGTTTTTTTAAAAGTTTTTCTGCAGGATTACAAATAATAAATTTAACTTAAGGATTTCAAAATATCTGCAGTGGTTGCCATGTACATTTACGAGTATGAGAATAATGCTGTAAATTGGCCTTGTAAACATAATAATATATTTAAAAGGAAGTTGTTGCCATGTAAGTTTGTAAGAATAGTACTGTAAATTGTAAATATTATAATATTTTTTAAAGGAAGTCTTAAACTGATTTCAATCCTATTCGGCAGATGCTGATCCCTTGGCCTTCCTCCGCAACAACCCCCAGTTTGTCAGATTACGGCAAAGCATTCAAAGACAGCCCAGTCTTCTTCCCAATGTCCTTCAGCAAATTGGAACAGAAAATCCCCAATTGCTAGAGGTAAATGAACTAATACGAATAATTCCATTTTGTAATTTCAGATTGCGGTGTATAAAATGTTAAAATTCATTCTTGGTTGTACCAGCCACAAAGCCATTACTATTTGGTGAGCCCTTGAGCATAACAGTGAAAATGAGAAATCAAATGAAATATAGAAATGTGTTAAAATTGTACTTTTGAATTAGGGGGGGAGGGGGGGGGGATTTAATCTCTATGTAGTGTCTCAAAATCTCAAAACTGTTCCTTCTTTTTCAGTTGATTAGTAATCATCAAGAACGTTTTGTGGCCATGCTGAATGAACCCGAAGGAGAGGGTGGAGAAGAACAAGTTGCAGGTGGAACGGGGGGTGGTGGTAGTGGTGGTTCTGGCTACATTCAAGTCACTCCATCTGAAAAGTTGGCCATTGACAGGGTAAGTTCAATTTTAATGTTAAGAAAGCAATAATTAAACTAGACCCCGGTTGATTTGTTCAACAATGATATTCATGAAAACGTGACAGTGATAGTACAAATACTTGAAATCAATTTAGAGAATTGGAAATGTCTCAAATGACAAGAGGATATTAATTGCCCTGAGCAGGATAGAAAAGGTGATTCATTGGAAAGGTCAGGATTGTGCAGCAAACTTTTAAGGGCTTGTGTTTTTCAAACTATAGTAGATTGGTTCAAGCGCTAATAGATGGGCAAAACTTTTTCTTTTTCTGGGTTTATTTTTTAACATCATGCCTTAAGCTTTGGTATTTTCCTATCCAAAATTCTTTTGTTTTGTTTTTCTCCAGTTGAAAGCTCTTGGATTTCCAGAGGGCTTGTGTATTCAAGCCTACTTTGCCTGTGATAAAAACGAGGAATTGGCTGCCAACTTTTTATTGCAATCTAATCTGGAAGATGACATGCCAAGTTGACTTGTTTCTCTATGAACTTAGTTTTGTTGAATTGTTTGTGCTTTCTCATCCTTTGAGGAACATTTTGAAGTTTTTCCCCCTTCTAAGTTGTTTATTTTAATTTTATTAAAACAGATAGAACCATATGTATTTACCTACGTAGTTATTGGAAATGAATGGTAATTTAATTTTGATAGGATGGACTTGATCGACTCATCAATATATTTGGTTTAAAGCTCTTTAAAAAAAATGGTATAAATATTGGCCAACTAAAAACTTAATCGACTGCCCAAGGCAGTAAAAGCACTGTAGCTGGTAACAATTATCCAATTAATTCCTTTCATGGTTACGGTTTTTTTTGCTAATGTCGGTTAAGCTATTTCACACATTTTATCCACCTATCTGTCATTGTTTAAATTAACATTTTAGAGATCATTTGAACTTAAATATCTGTACTTGTCAGTAGACTATAATAATGTTATTTAAATGAGGAACTGGTAGTGTCCTAATAGCACACTGATTGGCGTCCACTTTATTTGACTGAGACAATAGGTAGTCTTCTATTCCTTAGGCTCTCAATTGGCCAGTCCTCCATTTATTTATATATTTTTTATTTTTTCCCAGCACTATACGATCTAAATATGTTGATGCGCTTCACTATTATGAATGACTTGCATTATTTATGCTTCAGAATCTTTCAACTCCAGTTTCTCATCATGTTGAGAGTGGAATGACTCTTATATATGTCTCTTGTATTATCATCTCTAAAAGTGGATATAGTCTTTTTCACATAAGAAATCATGTAGCTATAGCACAGATGTTTGTGATGTCTCTCATATAGATCACTTGTCTGACTAATAAGCTATTATCATTCTTGTTCTTTTTGTCAACATGCTGCAGGT
Source organism: Dirona pellucida (assembly GCA_030265205.1). Classification (NCBI taxonomy): domain Eukaryota; kingdom Metazoa; phylum Mollusca; class Gastropoda; order Nudibranchia; family Dironidae; genus Dirona; species Dirona pellucida. The sequence goes on from JARDUL010224030.1 coordinate 3,118, forward strand.
TACATACATACAGGCTGACAAAAATATTATTATGGCTGTTCTTGCAAGGATGATGAATGTAATGGTATGCATGGGTAGAGAGATTATTGAGTACACAAGTTTGGAAAATGCGAGCTGTCATGCTGATCGTTCTGCTTGTTAAATTAAATTGTTTATAATAGCGAATATCACTTTCGGTTTTAGTGATCAGCTCTTGATTCTGTTTGAAGTGAACTATTTTTCAATGCTTGCAAGACAAGAGGTTGAAAAACTATGGCCATGATTTAGTCAACATGTACAGGGATTTTGATTTGTTCTCTGTTAAGTACTTGGACGCTATGCTTTTATGCATTTATATGAATGATTGCCATACGATTATTTCATAACAAAATTTTTTTGTCAGTGACATGCCCTTTAGTAAATGATACCTGATCTAGCCTGCAGGTGCTAAAAGGTTGCCAACTTTGTTTTGGTCTCCTCCGCAGGAGTGTGTATGTTGGAGGTGTAGGAAAGATGGGACCATAATATTAGGTATTTGTCCCCTGATATTTATTGCCCCTTTTCACCCCTCTTTTCATTTGGTCCCATGCATGATGCATAGTTTTGGCTTGTTAAAGTAAAATGTCGACAACAGGATATTATCATATACAGTCAAATCAGCTATACCGATACCATGATCCCTTCAACTTGACATTTCATTCCATACAAATATTAAATACCTTTTATTTTGATACTAAGTGTTTGGTTGTGAAGCCAAAATTTGGACTCAGTGAATATGGAGGGGAATGAACATGTTAGCTTGATTAAGTCATTTTTTTCATCAAAGATCTTATAATCTTATAACAGAGTCAGATGTAAAAGGTGACAGGTTCAGACCCTCAACTGTACAATGAAACACATTTTGAGAAACCTGTAGTCTGGGTGGCTGAAATGCCAAAATTTTAATGTTATTTTTCTCAATATAGACCATGATTTCTTATTGTTACTTAAATTTGCTATTTTTCTCCTCAGCTAATATTTAAAAAAACCAACTAAATGACATTTCCAAGTTTTCATTCATACTATACCTTAATAAGTATTACGCTTTGTTGCTCTTGTCAGTAAGTTAGTATTAATACCGTCTGTAACTGTAACACATAATATTATGACATCCACATATTAAAGAAAGGATTCTTTTGTTGATTAAGCTAGTTCTCTACTCTATATGACCTTGTGTGAAATTATGGAATGCTTTTCAAATTTTTCTAACTTTCGATTTATTATTTTTTTAGATGGTATTCAATAAGTCTTCAGGTTATTGAGAAGATGAACAATAAACATGAAATTCTGACTTAAGTTTTAGTTTGTGTTTGTTTGTTTTTTTGTTGGTTATTTTAATTGTTGCCTTTGGTAATGAAAACAGAAAAATAAAAGGTGGGTTTATAGTCTATAATTCTACATTGGAAGGCTGTCTCATTGGTCCTCATCTCTCCTTGAAATGTGCATTAGAGCATTCTGTAGCCAGGCACTCATTCACATTTGAGTTACTTCCTTTGACTGCAATACGATCTGTGACACATCCACCACAGTTTTATTTTGTCAACTTTAAGTCCTTAAGTGACTTGAGGGCCATAGAGCCTGTGCTTATCATGGCTTCCATAGCGTGAAGCAGAGAGAGTGACAATATGTCGTGTTTCTGTTGTATAGGACGCTTCCCCAGTTGTAAACTGGTACCTACAGTATTTCTGCACCGGAGTCAAGTGACGCAATTGGAGTAAAGAACAAGCTGAATGGAATCCACAGCCTTCACCGTGAGGAGAGTCTGCTGCCTTAACCCCTATGCCATCATGCCTCCAGTTTTTGGAGAAGTCATTTAAAGTGCAAATGATATATAGAGTCTTAGTCTTAGCTTCTGGGAACAAACAATTTCAGTGTTGTCTGAAACTCACTGTGTGGACAATTTGTGGCATCACCCTGATTTAGTATGTTTATAATACTGACAGTGGCAGTGTGTCCATGCATATTAATGAGTCAGCAGGTCTGTAGTGTAAGCCATGGTGTTCTTATTCTTATGCATTCATCCAGTGACGACTACCTGTTATATTTATATACAACTTGTATTGGATCTTGATGTGGCACATAGTTGAGATGATTCTAACATTGTTTGAATTATAGTCATTCAAATCTGTGTCAATGTAAGTGTAAGAAACTTAGTTCACAGAAAAGTTGTGGTAAGCTGATTTCTTGTGTATATATGAGATTATTATCAACAGATCAAACATGAAAACTTCCTCTTAACAGGGAAAATCCCTTTATTTTCTATTTACAAAAAGAAATAAATAAACTGGAGTGTACCTAGCTAGTTCTCACTACACATTCTTTTTCCTTTCCAGCCCATTGCATTTTCCATTGAAACACAAAAATGTAGGCATTCACCTTTCCCATCATAGTCAAGCAGTAAAAGACAAGGAACAGCCTCCTTGGAAAACTTGCCAAAACCAAATGGGGAGCAGACCCTTAGAACAACAGCATCAGCAAGATCAAGTCACACCCAAAAAATTGACCCCAAACTAAATAATACCTGCCGCACTATCACTGGGACATTAAGACCCTCACCCCTACCGGCAATCTATAGACTGGCAGGAATAGCACTGCCACACATCCGCCGGGACACGTAAAGTAAGGTCCATAAATACAGGCAAGACTAGTACAACATTATACTAATAGTGATTAAAAATATAAACAAAATCCCTATCATAAACAAGACTCAGTTGATGATGGGGCTGTCGTAGTCATAGATGGACTCACTGCAGTTTTTTTCGGCAATGTCACATTAAATATATGCATTTTCATTCTGACTCTCAGAGTAATTAATGGTTATCAATATCATCCACAACTTTTCTGAAGAACAAAAAGGAATAAATCAACGAGTTCAACTTTATTGGAAACATTTATTTCTCTAGAGCAAAGCTCTTGAGGGGGTCTATGGCATTTAGTACACATGGTCATATTACGATAAGACGAGGCCTTGTTGCCATCAACTCTATAAAAATAACCTAGTAGTAATAGTATTGACTAGAATTTGTACACTATATATGTAAATATATTAAAAATATAGGTAACAATCAATACCATAATCTTAAATCAGATGTTGATATGCCATACAAATCATATTAGTTAAAAGTACTAAAAATAATAACAGGCAATAGACATAATAATATCAATATACAACATGACTATGACACAATGATATTGTTCACATCACTAGTATCCATCAATATATTTATGCTGTCATCATTCAAATGAAAGAAAAATTCTAGAGAAAGATCAAAACTGATCACCACTAAAAACAATATCAAGTTCAACCAAACATTTCATTTTGTTCACATATTTTTTTATTTTTTTTAAAATCGTCATTCTTTCATTAAACTACATATTGTTGTAATTATGTACCTGTTTAAATTAATCTAATCTATATATAAATTTCAATTGACCCCAATAAATTTTGATGGATCAATTAAGGATGTTTGAGCTCTACGAGTGTGAGTGTAAACAAGGGGAGTCATAACAGGATAAGTTTAGCATTTGACAAGATGAAAAAATATCAGCAGTACTTGATTTCTCAATTAAAATCTTCATATATCGTAATTTGTGTCCAATGTTCTTATGGGTTAAGTTAACATTTATTCATTCTTCCTTGTGGTGCTACAATTGTCAAGTTTAAAAAAAGATAAAAACAAATGCAAGTAATTGTTTTTTCCCTACATAAACTTGAATTGCTTGGTGATAATGATAACATAACAAGTTTCCAGTGTTTTTTCCATTGATTTTGTTTTAAAAAAAGGTTGTCTATTTCAAATTTATTTTAGTTCTTGTTAATTTTGCATTGATAATCCGTACTGCTGAGGAGGAGACACTGATCAATGCTGAGATATTACGACTAAAAATATCTAATGTTACACACATAATGCCCAACAATAGAATAATGCAGACCAGCAGATTGCCATAAATATGTAGTAAATACCTGAATGCAATTTACCATACTGTGGCATGATCGAAACAGTAATGAAAATAGGTGGACAAGCTGTGACCACATGAAAATAGAACATCAAAGTTGTTGGTAACAGTAAGTGAACTCTATTTCACATATCCATTTGAGTTCAAAGCTCCCTTACTATGATATAAATTGCCTTGCCATTGTGCTTTGTGATCAAGTGGTTAGTTGGTGTCTTTTATGACTAAAGTCTTGCTTTGTTTGATAACATAATATGACAACATTAGCGATATATTTACAATTGTAACAACCACAACAGCAAAAATCGTATCGTAGCAATAGATAATAATTATCAATATCACTAACAATCGCCATGACTATATAAAAGACAATATAATGTATTAGTCTATGTGATTTTTTTAAACTTGAGATTTGCTAGGTATAACATGCCAATGTGAAAGACACTGAAAAAGTCTTTATTTTAAATTCTAATCATGTCCATCCCCCTTTTTTGTGTGTTTCTTTAAATGTTGTAACACATGCATTCATATATTCATATATTTTTGTTGTAATTCAGTTTCAAATGAATTTGATTTGAATTCTTCTATACATTAATCTTATTCTAGTAAATTCTATTTAATGTTTTAGTCACAGCTTACTTCAAGTTAAATTAAGTTTTCGACCTTCAAATTGTATATTTAATGATCTCATTAATATGCATTCATTGTGGTCAAAGGATTTATAAAACAGAGTAACAGAATTTGTGCCATTTAAAGTGCGAGAAGTAAGGAAACATCAAACAGTCAGGCTAAAAAAATAGGTTAGAATATTGTGTCAGTGTCAGGTGACATGCTAATGGCCATCTCGTGGGTTTGGCATGAATGCATCAATTAGATAAGAAATTGACACACTTTTGAATAAGTTATTAAGATATTTTGAGATCCACTTTTGCTGCTTTGCATAAGTGAAATGGTACATCACCAAGCATGTTCTTTTAAAAGCATTATGAACTTTTCAGTTAAGTTCTATTCTGTATTTACGAATGCAATTTACTCCAGTTCATGTTACACCAAAATATAAATAGCTAATCTTTGTGCAAACTTCCTGACCAAAGTAAACTTGTAATTTTCACATTCTATATATTTGATTTTACGAGACATTTCCATAGTTTTCTGATCACACACAGAAATGCTATTTCTCTATCTGGCTCAGCCAGAATTGTTTTCTATGATTGTATTTTCTTCTTCTTTTTTTTTTTTTTTTTTTTTTGACACAAAGCTCATTTTGAGAGTTTTTTGTTGTTTTTTTACAGAAAGCTCATTTTCACATTTACTTATATTCATTTGACAGTAAAGAGGATTTTATAAAATAACGGGAAAAAACATGAGTAACTCAAGACCACAGCCCTGGCATATTCTTCAACACTCACATACACAAAGATTTACACTTTTATGCTGGATGAAGAAGAGAAAGAGAGAAATATTTTTTTAAAATTAAGAGAAAAGCTCAAAAGGGAACATGTTCACAACCTTGATAGAATCACAGAGCTGAGCAGGGACAGAAGACGCAACAGAATGGTCAATGAGGAGAGGATAACTTTTGATATTGCCACAAAAATGATAGTTGTAAAACTTCCAAATGACATTGTCATAATCTTGAAATACTGCTCCCTTTTTTTTAAATACATAAAATGAGTGATCATGAAATTAAATTATCACCCGGACATCGTTCTTTTACAACATATAAATTGGTACTTATATACATTTTAATCAAAAGCACATTCAGTTTATCAATAATAGTCCATGACAGTAAATATTCGCACAAAAAGCCACTACAAACCTCTTTCATTCAAAAACATAAAGAGTAAATATTTTTTTAAAAACATGAATTGTTCCCACAAAGAAAGATTTCAATCAAAAACTTGAGTTACAATTATGAGTACTCAGCTCACCAGACCAGCAATTCCCAACCATTACGATCCTCATTTCAAGAGGTTTTTTTCCCCAGAGACTTCTAGTTGGGAATGCACGATCCTGAATGCAAGATCACCGGTTAAGGCTGACATCTTTTTTTTTACAAACATTAGATATGCCCATTACATCTATTGATAATACCTGCCCGGTTCAAAATAGATACTTCCTCCCTGACAGTTTGTAAATAGTATCATGCCATCTATATATAATATGTGACATATATTAGTCGGGGCAAAAAATATGTGCCGAACATCGGGGACAAATATATCCCAAGCTACTATTTATCTAAAATGTGCTCTACACAATAAATTGAATAATTCATTTTATAATTTTATGTGTGCTGTAATTAAGTGCATCAAAATCAATGGACAAATATAAAAGTTAGGAATATTTTACTAAGGTCTGTCAAAAATTTGCTACATTGAAGGCGGCAAAAGCATAATATTAATATTCACTTGCAGAATTTTGTTGCACATAGCCCTTTTATTGAGCAAAGAAATTCAAATAGAGAATAGCTGCATAAAAACGAAGCACAATAATTGCTATTTGTCGTCTGCTAGATTTGGTCCTTATGTATGAATACGTACAGCAGATCTGTAGAGTAGTGTGCATTTATTTTAGATAACTTAATACTACACTTTCCTTAGGGGATGAGAAAGATGAAGACGTCATTTATATATTGGGCGGCAATGAGGAGGTTGATATTGGCTTTTTCTACATGATTTACAATAACACGTATATCTTGTAAATTTCTTTGTTCATTTCTTTCAAATATACACAAAATGTGTAAGCTACATCAATCTCACTGAGTCTCAAAATTGGTATTGATCAGTGACCAAGTTCAGCGCATTAAAAAATAAGTTTGTTGCCCCACCAGCTGTGTATAACAAAAAATGTGCGCGAGGGTGTATATATATATATATACACACACACACACACACACACATACCCACACGTACTTCAATTCTTGTGACTTGGGTTCATCACAAAAAGATTGTATCCCCCTGGAGTGAAAAGTGTAAAAGAATGAGATAATCGTAAAGAGGAACGAATCTTATCAAGCCATCATGTAGTGATCAAAATTAAATTTGAGTGGCATCAGCAATATATCCAACAAACAATGACAATTAGAAAATGCCTGTGACACAGACACTTCACCACCAAAGTGAACTGAGGCTATTCATGGTAGTTTTTTAAGAGACTGATCAATAGTGTTCATTGAATTCTATATCTTTTTACAATTATTTTTTTTTCCTCAGCAAATTTAAATTTGACATAAAAAAATATCACAAATGAAAACAATTTTGCGCTATGGTGCTTCCGTTCAATAGCATGGAGGACGTGTTTGTTGTGTTCTCTGCATAACATTCTTACTTTTCCTTATTATCTTATTATTATCATTATGACGGCAAGTATGGCGCTGGTCTCTGGCGACAGCAGACGCATTTTATTGATTAGATATGGAATCGCATAATTTTAATTGAATTTGTCATCTATCAACATGTTTTCAGTTACCGTGCCTATACCTTCATATACTATGCAGTGGATTACTTTTACTACAGATCTTTCTAGATCTTTCTCGCCGTCTCGGTGCCTTCATATGTGACTGAGGAAAGATGTTATACTACTGATTCTACCATGACCCCCAATACTAAAATATTCTAGCGATAAGGCCAAACATTACCGAAGAGCATTTCGTCCACTGTGTGTCATCACTGGGAATGTCCGCTCACTTAACAACAAAAGTGATGTGCTGTCTTCACCGTGCAGGCAATCCTCTGACTATCGCCAAGCCTCCATCATCTCACTAACAGAAACCTGGCTCACCCCTAACACACCGTCCACGCCGTTTATTGTCAACGACTTTACTCTTATGAGAGGCGACCGTACTTCAGCAATAAAAAAGCGTGGAGGAGGAGTGTGATCATATGTGAACAAGTGGTGCCACCCCAACAAAATTTCAATAATAAAACACACATGTAATGCCAATCTCGAAATATTTTCTCTGAACATTCGACCATACTACCTTTCCCTAATGGGATGAAAATAAAGTATTATCTTATCTTATCTTATCTTAATGCTGGTCGTATTCTAGCCATTACCAGTATTCCATGGCTTTTCTTTCTACCTAGGTTAATCAGCTATGGATACTTTGTGAATGTCATTTCTATTGCAGAGCTCTTTGAAATATTTGACAAAGAAATGATATTGTAGTTGTAATATCATTGCATTAGCCATATGTATACAACTTAACATAATATTCTAAAGTTATAATAATGTTCAAATCATAAATAATTCGCCTATGGAGATGTGGAGATATGGGAAGGTCCAATTGGAGCGACACAGGACTGTGAAAGGGCACTTATATATTATATCTTATTACCTAATTACGTAGAGAAAGCACCCTAAAACACACACATACATATACAAATAAATAAAAAATTAAAGGATTTCATCCATTTCTTCAAATACCTTTAAAGGCAGGCTTGTTGAAAGCGGGTCCAACAGTTGAAACCAATCTATAAATTTGGACAAATTCTAAATCATGAAGACATGTATGACTGGCATGGTTCATAAATTGAACTAATTGGCTGAGCTACAAAATATTTGCTTTACTTTTGTTAACACACCATGCCATACTTTTGTTAACACACCATGCCATACTTTTGTTAACACGCCATGCCATACTTTTGTTAACACACCATGCCATACTTTTGTTAACAGACCATGCCATACTTTTGTTTACACACCATGCCATTGTTTTGTTCATAAGGCCCATGTAAGTCGATGTGCCAACAAGGGATTTACATATTTATCTACTAAAATGATCGATGTAAGGTTGATAGTGATAACTAAATAGTAATGCCTTAACATGGGACCTGCCCTAACATGGGACCCCTGAAAAGATTTTTGCATCCAGATCATCTACTTACTGCACTGAAAATATCTTCTTTCCTGCTTCTTAGTACTAAAAGTATCGACAATCATTTGCTTTGAAGCTTAATACTAGAGTAATTGTTCACGTCATGCAGTAGCTGTTTTATACTTTTAATATATCGTTGTGTCTATGCGTCCAAGGGCTTTAAATGGATGTGCTTATTGTGTTCTTTATCATTCTTATGAAACTGATATTTTGTCATTCGATCAGGGGTGGAAAGTTTTCTCATTGTGAAAGCTGTAGTGGAGTCGAAAAATAATAAACAAGGAGAGGAAATTTTGTATCTTTGCAGGTGACAGATATTATTGTAAAAGAGTAATAATGTTTATATTTTATTTCAAGATGGTCCCATAAATCCGTCACGCAGCATTTTTCTTGGACAAAATATCAGGAATTGCCTGCTTTGTATCAAATGATAAGTTAATCGACAAGGTTATTTATACATATTTACATGGGAAAATAAATCAACCCTTGTCACAAAGTTGTGATGATAAAAAAAAAGCATCACACAATAAAATAAAATTTCAAAACAAAATCAACCCCTGATGTTTTTTTAAAAACCAAAACATTTGACAAATAAATTGATGCAACCAGACAAATCTAATTCTCACTTGTTCATATATGTCAGTTTCTAACACGTTTTAGTGAAACATACAAAAAGAGCGTGTTTTTCTAAGCTTGCTTTAATTCATAATTGCAATCGACAATATAAGACTCTTTATGATTTTGACATTGTTGATAGAAATGAGATTGTTCAATCAATCAATACTGAGTTTAGGAAATAGAGAGTCTAAGTTTGGGAGGTAGGCATGGCATTCATATATTAACACAGGCTAATATTAACAAAATTTCAATTTTTACATTCAGCCACTCCAAGTTCATTAGACTCACTTACTTTGAGTTGTTGAGCTCATTTCAAATTTAAGTAATGCGAAATTGACTCTTTAACTCTAAAATGCTGTTACCTCAAATAGGCTCATTTATATTTGACACATGAACAATATCAGATAGATCGGGTCACAAATGAAGAACATGATCAGAAAATAGTTTGAATGAATGAAAATCAGCGAAAATCTCATATCTCATGGTCTTTTGCACGCAAAATATAATGACTCAAATGAAAGATACATACATAAAAAAATTATAAACTGAGGTTAAATGAAAGCTTCAGACAAAAACATCACTTTCATTTTTACTCTTTTATTTCTGTAATCAATAGATACATACTTGTATTTACTACTCATTTGCACTCTGCAAAACTACACAGAAGTACCTTATGAAAATGAGTAATATTTTACATTGTCGCATACAACCATTCTTTGTTGACACAGCTTCTGTGTCTAAGACTACCTTTCAAAATAAATATTTCCACACTCTACAAACTCATGTAAACACTACTACTCGATGAAGATCATAGAAGTGTACTGCAGTACTAGGAAATAAGACCAAGGAAGAAAAAAACAGCAAGACTGACAAAATGACTGCAATAGGGATCAGGATTGCATCTATCAGTATCAGTGGCATCAATGCCGAACCCGAGACAGAATGAAAGCTTTGACCAACTGAGCTACCCGGCATAACAGGCATATAGGTTCAAATCCGAATTGGGTCAATCACTTTTACTTTCATCTTTTTGGCTTATTTTCTACTACTATAATACACTCCTTCTATCTCCATGCATTTAAATAATACATGCTCTGCCATTATCAATATTATAACACTCATCAACTTCACTGAATTGCGATTGACATTGAGGACATTTTGACAAAGCGTCACATATGTTTAAATAAAGCATGCTGTACATGGAAAAATATAATTTACATACTTTTCACGAATTCTTGTACACTTATCAAAAAGTTAAAATTGAGAAATATATCTGAATAACTAGTATTTAACACAAAATTTATTTAAACCTAGAATCTAAATGACAGCCTATGTCATTGGCCCGGGGCCTTGTGTGTATCGATGTCTAGAGATGCTGAGCTTTCATCTGCCATGTTTCCAAGGGCTTCATCTCTGGAACTTTGACTTGTTGCCCGCTGTGATGGCTGCTGCGATGCGTCTCCAGTTTCCAGTGATACGACTGTGTCAGCAGTCGGAGATTTTGAGGTTCCTGAACCTGGAAAAAAATAACATTTGCTTGATTTCATACAAATATGAATACTACAAACAAAGATAATATTTTAGACTTAAATAAATAGATTACAAGTAATTACAAACCATACCTGTTTCCCCTTGACCTTTTATCACAGTTGTTCCCAATGGCTAATCTGTAAGCCCTTATTGGTACACAAGACTCTTGTGAATCTGGAGTCCAGTTTTTAAAAGGCAGTCTGTTGCCTTGGAAAATGTGCAAAGATGGACAACAAAGTTGGTCAAGGCAATAAGTGATTATTCGTATGAAGAGCGCTTAAGGCATAGATTTTTACCTTCGCTGAAATATAGACGGTTGCGGGGGGATTTCATCCAACTATATAAACTAGTTCATAAGGTGGACAATATTCATGTTTCAGATTTTTTTAAATATTGTACGGTGTCATCTACTAGAGGGGGCTTATTCAAAATTCATATGGAAAGATTTAACACAACTTTAAGGGGGCATTCATTTGTTTTTCGGGCGGCAAAAGTCTGGAACGGCCTAAAAACTGCAACTAGAACTGCTTGTTCAGTTATTAGTTTTGAAAATAGGATTGACCGGGAGTTAAATTCTTTGATGTATATTATATTTGATGATTGAAAATGATGGTTAAATTCTTTGATGTATATATTTGATTGAAAATGATGAAATGATGGAAAGATTTAACACAACTTTAAGGAGGCGTTTTTCAGACGGCAAAAGTCTGGAACGGCCTGAAAACTGAAACTAGAACTGCTAGTTCAATTAATAGTTTTAGAAATGGGATTGACCAGGAGTTAAATTCTTTGATGTATATATTTGATGATTGAAATGGTATTCATCAATAAGTGATTGTTTATAATGTTTATGACTAAAGTGATAGGGTGACAAAGGCCATTCAGGCCTACTTAAACCCTTATGGTATGGTATGATGAGAGTCAACAAAAGGAAAACCCTCTTGAATAAGTTCAAAGTACAAGTAGAATAATCGCTTTATAGGGGGGTTTTTTCTGTCATAGTAAATTACATTAAGTGCAGTATTGTTGTTTGATTCAGTTTCATTCCCTGCCAAATTTCATTCAATTCTCAATCGGCTTGCAGGGTACGATGTGCCCCATTTTATTCCTGAGATGCATTGAATCAAAATAGTTCAGTGATATGTTGTATTATGCATTTCTTTACTCAAATATATTTTTATTGACAAGTGAAAATACATTATGTTAACACAACAAATGTACCTTGTGACATCTTTTTTCTTCCTTTTTTTTTTCTTCAGAATTAATCAAATGCAACAGATGGTCTGAACCATATGACACCAATCACCTAGAGCAAACCTACACAAACCAATAAAATAAACAATAATAATATCATGATAACTTGGCAAGGATAAATGTATCGGGTGAACCCCATTTGGTTCAAACAGCTCAATAAAATTATTTCAACAGCCTTTTCATCTATTATTCTTAATATATGCAAATTAATTATTTGCAACACATGTTGTAGAAAGTAACATTTCACTTTAATGAGTTGGCAAAGGGCCAAGGCCTTGAGATGATTTTTGCTCAGCAAAACTGAAATGGAAATTACTTTTTAAAACTTGAAACCAGTTTGGTTCAAAGCAAAAGGACAGCTTCAATAATAGTAGAAAATATGATGAAGCTGGCAAGTAATGATTTGACTCACTCTCGACAGGATGCTGATCTGATGCAGATGAATTCTCCAGCTGTAAGCTGGCAATCATTTCTACGCCTGAGTTGAGGGAAGCAGTTGTTGGAGTAAAGCTTCTTGACCTAAGGCACTGCAACAATGCAATGACACTACTTTGTATGTGAGTGCAATGCCTAATCCAATTTGCCACCATACTTGTCTACATGGATAAAACTGCACAGAAAGCATATAATATGGGTTTGTTTGTTTTTAGCTCCAGTGATTAGATTAAGAGTTAGGACAGGACGGGGTTCTGGGTATTTGTCTTGAACTGATAAGTTCACACATCTTTCAAAGTTAACTCACGGCAGTCGTTTGCACCCAAGCTGATTTTTAAGAGTTAAACTTGATATATATTGACCTATGAGTTCTTAATACACTGCCATGGCTCATTTGGTGTCAAGTCGTTGTATCCATATTGTAACATTTTGATCATTACAAGTATCTATTTGTTCTTAGCATTGATATAGATATTTATTTTGATTTCAAGTACTGGACACGCCTGGATAGCCCAACCATGATACGGAAGTCGGAAGGTGGAGGACAGGACAGGATGGAAAAGGTTGGCTGTGACATCATCCATCATGTCTCTTCTACGACTGCCTTGGTCGGGAGAATGATGATGAAGATGATGGCGATGATGGTGATGGTGATGATAGTGATGATGATGGTGATGGTGATGGTGATGATGATGGTGATGATGATGATGATGATGATGGTGATGGTGATGATAGTGATGGTGACGATGATGGTGATGGTGATGATGATGGTGATGATGATGATGATGTTGATGGTGATGGTGATGATGATGGTGATGATGATGATGATGGTGATGATGATGATGATGGTGATGATGATGATGATGATGATGATGATGGTGGTGATGATGATGATGATGATGGTGATGGTGATAGTGATGGTGATGATGATGATGATGGTGGTGATGGTGATGATGATGATGATGATGATGGTGATGATGATGATGACGATGACGACGACGACGACGACGACGATGACGATGATGATGATGATGGCTGTTAATCTTACACCCTGTATATTTTCGTTTCTTTTCTCGATTTCCCTAACCATAAACAAGCTTCAAATTAAAATAACTTACTTCCACCGTTACTGCCTTCATAATCCCATATCTCGAGAAGATAGCGTAGAACTTCTATATGTTTCTTGAAATCCAGAGAGGGGTCAGGAGCGGCACTAGGGGCTGGGCACAGGAGGACTGGACCAAAACAAATAGCTAGATTGTCAATCGGCATTTTGTTCTTCTCGCGATGGGATGCAACTCTTCGTAAGTGACTTAATAGCAAAGCCATTGTGTCCTGATTAGAAAAAAAGAAATCAAAATTAACAGTGAAGAGAAATAGAAAGATGAACTATGTACGAGTGACTTTAAGTAGCATAGCATTGTAACTTCAAGCTTTTTTAAAACCACACACACTTATCAATAATATATAACTCAATAATAGTAAATTGATGAAAAATGAATAAATTGATCTTAGAAAAATGATACGAAATGCAGTAACGTAAAACATGCGATTCCTTATTGTCAGGATATGTGACAAGTTTTGCGTGCCAGTCATGTTTAAATTGAATATTTCAATATCATGATAACCTGAAATCAATAATCGATTAAAAAAATAATTTTAGAAGGCAATTAAAAAAATCATGTTAATGTTATCAACTACTTCATTCGTACAGATCACTGACGTATCTAAGACAAAAAAAAGACTGAACAGGTGCTACAGTGCTTGATTACTACTGTTGGGGTTTATACAGGCACTATATTATATAATGAACCTTATAAGGCTATGACTCAGAATATATTGAACAATTTGACGCCGGTTGTTGTACCATGACAATTTCTTTTCGTGTATTTGTTTGTTTGTTGGTTTGTTTTTTTTTGTTTTTTTTTTATGTATTCACCTGATTGGCTGATGGAAGACACTCCAAAATGCTGAGCATGAGCTTGGCACTTCCCTCTGGATCACAAGGAAGCCTGACACTCAGGGCGTCCACTAGCATCTGGTACAGAGCATTGGTAAACAATGGCTCGGGTAGTTCACGGAGGTAGTCTTTGAGAACACCTGGATGAAACAAACATAAAATGTATTAATACATCAGTGTCTTTGTCTGTTCTATATAATATGTATTATACTGAATTTAATTTTGTGGAATCTATTGTGACTCCAGGGTGGTGAGTTGAATATAGAATAATAATAAAATAGAAATAATAATAGATATATTAATCAAAGTCAGATTATAACTATATGGCACACACACACACACTCACCCCCCCCCCCCACACACACACACATACATACATACAGAGAAACAGAGAGGGAGGGGGAGAGAGAGAGCGAGAGAGAGAGAGAGAGAGGG
>JARDUL010224140.1:0-18189 GCA_030265205.1 Dirona pellucida
GTACGTAACAACAATGTAATTGTACTTCGAATTTATTTCGTTAAATAACATATCAGTATCTACAAGCATGTTACTATCCTCTTTGTTTAATAATACTACGCTTAGTTACCAGCACACATTCTTTTCAATTCTTCCCAAGCTTTATCACTGTCAACTCTTTTATTGTTGTGAGATTCAGGAATTATGCCAGCATTAGTAATAAGTGTTTTAGTCTTTAGTATATTACCATTCAATGCTACTTGACAAGCTTTATCTTCTAAATACTTATTAATTATAGCTGTATCTTTTTTAACATTCTTTCCGACTATAACAAATTTGATCACAGAACCATCTTTAATTATAGATATACAATCGCTTTCTACAACATCCTCAATTGTGCTTGATTGACTCTTTGATATAAGATAGTCAGATAGATTTTCTAGCTCAGCATACTGTTCTAAAATAGACTTACCCCAGCACGGATTTTTAAATATAAGTCGTTCATTAATATACTGGCTCTCAAAATAAACTAACTCCTCTTGTAATAAAGTACATTCTGGCCTACCCGTGTGTAGATAAATAGTGCCCCCAGCTCTAACAGTCATATAATTAAAAACTTCTGGTAGCGAGTCAAAGACACTATTATCTATAAGCATGTTATTAATCCTTACTATTAATTATTTTACACTAAGTTTTGTACTGTATTTTTAATATCAATTAACAACTCTTTAACTTCTTCTGTCGTATTAGCTTCGTAGTATCTTCGCTGTGCTTCTGTAATTGTCTCTATTACAGAAAAATTATTAAAATCGTCTTCAACTTCCGTAATAAGATCTAAATTAGTTTTAGCCCATTCTAGTAGATCTGTGTTATAAATATCAACAAGAGTGTCTATATAGCTATGCATATTTTCCTGTACTAACTCAGAAGCATACGTGTTTTTCAACTCTGATATATCATTGCTTCCGATTATATGGCTCACTTCCTCAACAACTTCGAAGTTTATCTTTGTCTTAGTAAGTTCTATCGCTTGTGAAATGTTCATGATTATATTCCTATTATGTTATGTTATGTGTTAAATTAAATCTTGTGTAATGTTGTCAATATCATCCAACAACTCTTCTAGCTCGTATGAAATGCTTTCTCTATTATAGTTGTACTGTGCTGTGTGTGCTGCGTCAATAAATCCCACATGTGTTTCGTTGTCTTCTGATCTTAACACTATTTCAAGATTGTCTGCAGCCCATCGAATCAAATCTCTGTTGTTTATATCTGTTCTTCCCTCAGCTAAAGAATATATGTCTAACTCTCTGAACACTTCGTCAATGCTTAACTCTGAAAACTCTTCTATGTCTGTGTTCTTGTATGAACTCACTAATGCATCAATCAAGTCACTGTTCTGTTCAGTAACTAACTCTGCATTGTTCTTTACTAATTGCTTGATGTTCATTTTATTATGCCTCTTTCGTTGTCTCTATTGTTAGATTACTGTGTGCTGTTCTATGTGTCAAGCTTTTATTTAATCTTTTTTTAACTATCTTTCCAAAACGTTCTGTACTTATATCAAGCTATCCTCATTGACTAAGAAATCTATCACGTCATTTCGTAAGCTATTGTACACATTATAATACTCTTCTTCAACAGTTTTCTGTGTTAAATCATTGTTAAACACTGCTGATATTTCGAAGATAGTATATAATGTATCGTCTAGTCTCTCTTTTAGCACGTCTGCTGACGTTCTTACAAACTCTTCTAAAGAACACTCCCCAACATCTTCCACAATATACTGAGTGATTGCAAATATATCTGTCTCAGCTAATTTCTCAGCACTCAGCTCTACGTACTCTTTAAGTGTCATGCCGTTCTCCTTTCTTTCGTTGTCTCTATTGTTATAATATTACTGCTTATTATATGTGTCAAGCTTATTTTCTAATTAAATTTACTAAGTGAGCAAATAGCTCGTATAACTCAATAGTTAAAGTGTCGACACAACGAACATAATCAGCACTATAAGTGATTTCTGATAGTGTTCTCTTTTTAGCTGTATCTAGTAACACTTTATTCTCTAGTATAATCGTAAACGTTCCAGTTCTATAATTCTCAACAGTTCTATTACTATACACATTTATAAAACTATCTAGTAAGTCACTTTTAATATTTTTGAATGTAGTGTCTCTGTTGTCATTTATTAACTGTGTAATCTTCATATCATACCTATTGAGACATTATGTAAGTTAGTAGTACAGCAAAGCCAAGCATAATATAGTTAGTGTCAACATCCACATAACCCATTATCGTTGTTGTTGCTAATGCAGCTAATAGGACAAGTAATGTTTTCATGTTCTTCTCTCTCTTTATAAGTAGCTATCTAATTTGTCGCTGAAATAGAGCAGGGCTAATAAGCTAACGTACAATATACCTGGCACAATATCTGGCATGTTAGCTGAGAAATGCTTAACAGCTATTAGTAACACTACAATTATGGTCATTATTACGTTCTTATATGTTATAGTCATGTCTATTTCCCTTTCAGCATAGCTATTATGTCTGCTAATGATGGTATGAACTGGCATATAAAGCATATCAAGTTAATCATCGCAAGTCTCCTCTTTTTGTTCCTTTAGTATAGCACATGATAATAGCACATAACAATACTATTATGTCAACGACATCTGTGTCGTCGACATATACACAGTCATTCTGTTATTTCTAAGGCTCTTGTATCTGTACTTGATCGGACGAAGAGCAGAGAACTGGGGGAGTTCTGGTGGTTGTGTACTATTCTTTAGGAGAACAGAAGGCACTTGTCGCGCACAAATGCGGGATATATGCCATTATATGTGTCTAAAAGCCACTAAATGCGTCGATCATGCATGCATAATACGTGATAATATTGCTAAATATGCTATAGTTATACGACAATAACTGACAGAAGTGGGCAGAATATGCTATAAAAATATCGTTACTGCCGGTAACTGAACTTACCGGTAGTAAGAAATCGACCTCTCAGCGTGCCAAACTGGTCAAAATTTAACCAATTTTCCCTATAGACGACCATGGATTTTGGGTAGGCGACGGGGGGCGACTAATTTTCGCGCGCCCCCTAAAAGTTCGTCACATAAATTTTTCAGTTTTCGAGTTGCTAGAATTTGCTAAGCTAATATAAAGCCTGCTAACGAACGTTCTACTACATACTGGTAGGTAAGCCTAGGTAAAAGGGTGATCGTGCAGTGACAGAGCTTATATTAAGCCTGAGTGCTATTCGTGGGTGTGCGAGCGGGTGCGAATTGGCGACCCGTATTATCTTTAATCGTTTCACTTATCCCACCAGAGGGTAGAGAAACTAATTTCTAAATAGTGCTTGACAAATAGAAAAAAGTATGTTACACTAAAGCTGAGCTTGAGAGCAAAGCGAACAAGCGAAGTTAGTTAGTAGTTAGTTAGTTAGCTATTACGTACTTAAAAGAGTACGTACTCATAGATTAATAGATATGCTAGCTACGAACAAAAGGATAAGCTTATGGCTAAAGAGTTTAAAGGTACTGATACGTTCCGTGATTCTGCTTTGCATGTGTTCGAATGTAGAGGAGTAGTTAGTGTTGGCTTGGCAAGTGACTTCGACCTCACACGGCAGGAAGTCGTAGAGGTGATTAAGGAAGCTATAGGTCGTGAGTTAGGTATTGTGGAAGTGTACAGAAGTCTTGCTAAGATACTACCTAGCTATGACAGTATGCAACCTACCCGCCTACGTCAAGCTAATTACATTGCAATAAGATATGACAACGATAATCCATCTGCCTCATGGGTACGTTGAAAAGGATAAGCTTATGTCCAGAAGTCTTAAAAGGTTTAAACGCTTGGATACGTTCAGCAATGATTCATCTCGCATGACTGTGTGCGTATTTGAAAGAGTAGCTTATGTTCAGCTGACGAGTAACTTCGAGTCCACCTGCCAAGAAGTCATAGAAGTGATTGATGATGCTACGAGTAAGGGGTTGACTATACGGGAAGTTTATGATAGACTTGTTAAGGTAGGATATAGATATGAGCATATGAAACCTAATCTCCGTAATGCTGATTATATAGCATTTGCGTATGACAGCAATAACTAAAAGGATAAGCGTATGACTAAAAGATTCAATAGGTTAAAAGTGTTCCGTAACGAGAGTAATAACTCTGTTGTAACTCTATGTTCCGTACAGGGGACAGTTTATGTGTGGATAGATGGCACAGCAATCATCGTATATGATGGTATTGTAGAAATAATAGATGACGCTAAAACGTATAGATGGGGTGCTGAGGAAGTGTATGATCGTATTGCCGTTGTGTGTTCTAACTATGAGGATATGGGTCTTGAGTATTTCGGTAACGAGCATACTAAACCTGCTATACTACAGTATGACAGTAACAACCCAGACGATCCGATGTGTTAACAGTGCCCAAGTCCACTCCCTGGAAACACTAGCCAGGTGATGCTTGGGTCATCTATTTGACTAATTTCAATATTAACAGAGGACACTAGGATGAAACTGTATTTTGATGATGAGAGTTACACTGTTGCTAAACTAGAGATTGATGATGGTGTTATTAGTGTCTCCCTAAGACCAGAGGTAGCTTTTGTAGAGGGTAGTATAAAATCTAAAATGCTGGAATGTGTAGAAAGCAATTTAAGTGTTGAAGAGACATACGATGCTGTCGAGGATGTATTAATTTGGTTTTTCGGCATAGACTACCCAGAAGATGTAGATGATGACACTGTCATTACATACGACAGCAACAACCAGCTTAACCCTGTTACACTTATCTAAACCTAAGACTATACGATAGTTTGACATAGCTGACTTGCTATGCTATCCTGAGTATATTAACTAGGAGACACTATGTTGGATTTTATTGGTGAAGATGGTTCGGTTGTAGCTCATGTATGGTTTTCAGCTAATACTGTTTGGGTTGATCTAAACTACCCTGCTATCTCACAAAGGGCTTTTAATACCCTAAAAACAACTGTACTGGCTAACTACATTTCAAGTGTTTCAGAGTATAAATTCTATGATGATGTATGTGCTGCTTTAGGTTGCTACACTAAAGAATATAACCCTCTATATGACTACAATAGAAGGAAGTTGTTATGTAGGTATGATATTTATAAATGTACATATAACAGCGATTTAAAGGTGTTCTGTGAGTATAATCGCTATAACCCCCATGACTTCTATATAAACAAAGATATGAAGGAATTATTTACTAGAGACTATATGTATAATTTCTTTACTGAAGATGGCGTGCTTGCAGCTTTTGTTGAGGTTGTAGATGGCAGGGTGGAAGTTAGCGTAGATATGCATGTTATACCGATACAGCTACACAGGAAATTATTAGATGGTATGCGGTGTGCTAGGATATCAAAGGCTAGTTTGGGGGAAGTATCTGAACATGTATTTACTGCCTTGTTAGGTTACACTATAGAACCTGCTAAACAATCTAGGGAGGATCTAAGGTTACTATGTGTGTATGATTGCAATGACCCCGATTACCCTTCTGTATTCTATTCTAGTAGAAATAGAAAACATGACTGACCCCACTCAATAATATAAAAATAACCTTGACAAGATAGGATATTTGTGTTATACTATATGTAGAGTCTAGTTAAAGACTCTTTCATTGGGTTACGAGTACAACGCCATAAACTCTTCTGCTACGGGTCAGTATACCTTCCCTTCATTTACCTCAAGCCTGCTAATGCGCGTCACTCATGGCTTGTGAGTGGCGCGTTCCTACATTATAGGAAACTACATGGACACTAGGAAAGATACAGCCTTCTCAGAGTTTATACGTAATGCATCTTCAGAGAAGAAGGAAGAAGTCTACCTACGTGTTTTAGAGAAAGTTGTAGAACAGCAAGCAGAAATATATAACAAACATAACGAGACCACTACTAACTAAAAAGAGAACTTAATGAGCACCCCCCTACGCTACGACACTAAGCTAGAGATACCCGCTGTACAAGATAGCATACAGATGACAGAAGAACTAACATCCTACCCAGTTAACTCAAGCATGTACCTACAATGGTTTGATGCTAATGGAGATCTAACCCGCCCTACTTCCGGAACTGCCACCATAGAGGCATCAGAAGATACTTTCAATTTTAGTTCAATCACAAAAGGTATAATTGATCTATCCTTACCTGACTACTCTCGCCCAGTTATACTCGATGCACCAATTTCTTACGTACGTATAACACTTTCTTCAATCGTAGCTGGTAATGCTGTCACTGGCCTATTAGTTATACAGAGGTGGTAGATGCCCTTTCCACCATATAATGATTCAGCAAGCAACGTATTTAATACCACAGCTTCTCCAACAGATCCCATCCTAGTTGATGGCGAGTTGAACATAAACAAAATATCTCAAGCTGTATTTAACCCACGCTTATTAGTTTCAGGAGTAGACGATAACACTAGGCTGGATGTACAAGATAGTGTGCAAGCCGCTTTGGTTGCGGAAGACTTAACACTACTGCTTCCTGAACCAGCACAATCCCTACCTTTTTCACAGATACAGATATTACGCATAAGCCAAACCGTAGGTTCTCTAGTCAACAGCCTGAAACTACAGACAACCTTTGTGGATGGTGGAAACATACAGGAGATAGTTGTAGTTCAATCAGATGGCTCATTTCAATCAGACACAGAAGTAGTATTCCCTACATCCCGTGAGATAATCCTTTACTATGAGGGGTTCGATTGGTGGATATACCCATAATATGACGATAATATATGACGAGATAGTGCCTCCAGTAGCACCAGCTACACCAGAAGGCAACACAATTATAACACCCGCAACACCAGACGGAACATTAGAGTTAGCTGGGGGCGACGGTGTCCCACAAATAGAAGTAGATAATAACGGTACTGAGATTGGAGGTAACTTAACCGTTACTTCAGTCGTTACACAGTCAGCACAGCCTATTGTAGCTGATGATGGTATAGGTGTAACCGGCGATGTAATTGTTAATGGTACTGTTGAGACAGGCGGCTTTATTGCAGCGATAGCTAATGTAACAGGCATTATAACTGCCCCAGCTTATAACTTAGTTGGAGGAGGTTCTGCAGTAACACCAACAGAGTTAGCTACAAAAGTAGATAAGGTGTCAGGTAAAGTACTCTCCGATAACAATTTGACAGATGCATTATT
Source organism: Dirona pellucida (assembly GCA_030265205.1). Taxonomy (NCBI): domain Eukaryota; kingdom Metazoa; phylum Mollusca; class Gastropoda; order Nudibranchia; family Dironidae; genus Dirona; species Dirona pellucida. The sequence goes on from JARDUL010224140.1 coordinate 7,174, forward strand.
AGCAGCTATTGGAAACGTACCAGCTGATTTACAAATCTCAAGTCTGACAATGTCCTCAGACTCTGCCAGTGCTATGACTATAAAGTCTTTAGGTAATTCTACTAGTAATGCAGGTATAGCTTGGCAGAAAACAGGTAACTCGTACACAGCTTCTATGCATACAATGCCAACAGGTGAGTTTGCCATCTCAGTTGGAAACAATGCTGATGTATCCCAGCTTAATGATGCAGTGCGTTTTAGTATATCAGGTAATGCTTTCTTTTCTGGTAACCTTCATTCAACGGGAGATATAACAACAGAGTCTAGTTCTATACGGGTTGGTACAGACTCAACAGGATCTGGCGGAAGTGAATTGTTGGCCATTACTGGGTTGTACGCATCCTCATACAACACTACAGCACCAACATTAGGAACAGCCGACATACTTGCACTGGACAAGAAGACTATTTTCTTTGTAGATACTCCCGCAGCCACCTACCAGTTACCCCGTATACTAGCAACTTCATCTACCGGCGGTCAAGCAACTCCAGGATTTAGTTTTACTGTAGAGAATTTTAACGTATCTGCTGTTATAACCTTTGATGCTAACAATAATGACAGACTTATGATTGACAACTACACCACTATATCAGCTACAGGAGCAGACTTTGGTGTAGGTGGTTCTACTGAGGTTACATTTACAGCACTCGATTTAAATAGTTATGCCGGAGCTAATGACTTTGTCTGGGCAATAAACAGACGGGAGAAATTATAACCTACTATTAAAGATATTAACATATGAAGCCATACAACGCACTTACCGATTTCAAACCTAGGAAGCACCAGCTTGGTTTCCTGCGTGCAATGGAGGAAGAAGGTTACAAGTATGCATTCCTGCGTTGGCACCGTCAATATGGTAAGGATTTGGTATGTTGGCTTTTTATGATACGTTATGCTATACGAAATCCTGGAACATATTATTACTTCTTCCCACTTAAGACACAAGCTAAGAAAGTACTTTGGAATAAGAACGACGCTGTAGCCGGTAAGGTGAGGAACTGGATACCCAGAGAGCTTCTTATTCGTGAGCGTGATGATGAGATGATGTTAGAGTTCAAGACGCAAGGATGGACAGAGAATAACCCCGCAACAAGTATCATCTACGTAGCAGGAGCAGACGAGCAGAGTAGCGATTCATACGCAGGTATATCCCCTAACGGTGTTGTATTTTCAGAAGTTGCGCTTAACTCATCATTCCCAAACACAATTCGATTGATGATGCCTACCATTTTGGCCAACGATGCATATGTCGTACTCAATAGCACCCCCCGTGGTAAGAACCATTTCTATACTTGGGAACAGGAGAGTATTTTAGATCCAGAATGGTACGTATCAACAGCACAAAACCTATGGCCGGAGAAGCCAAACTACACAGGTATCAGTACACCAGAACGCATATGGAGTGCAGCAAGGAAAACAGGTAGCCCTAAAAGCTGGGTCGAACAAGAACACGGTGTGAGCTATGATGCCAAAGTAGAGGGTTCATACCTATCTGTCTGTATCACAGAGAGCGAGAGAGAAGGTAAGTTTCTACAAACCTACACAGTTAATCGTCGGATACCTGTAACAACCTACTGGGATATAGGTATAGATGATGACATGGTGGCTTGGTTTAAACAGGACACTGCAGACGGAGAGATAATAGTAGACTATTGGGAAGACTCAGGGATTGGTACAGACGCAATAGCTAAAATGTTACATGAGAAAGGTTACTATTATGATGAACATATATTACCTTGGGATGGCATACGCAGACAATTAGGCGCAACAGCGAAGACAGTGCAGCACCACCTCAAAGATAGCTTGAAGAACTTTAGAGTATCAGGAGCTGTCCGAGTATCTAAAAGAGACCCTACAGTTCAAGTAGGTATAACCCGATTAAGAGGAGAGTTTCATAGATACTACTGGCATGTTGGTAACCCCGATGTCAAGACAGGAGTAGATCATCTAATAAACTACCGACGTAAGTTTAACAAAACAACCCAGACATTTACAGAGACACCTGACAAAAACGGATCTCAACATGCAGCAGACGCTGCTCGTAATATGAGCGCTGAACCCAATAAACTAAGTATAGCTTATAAGGCTCATCAAACAGAGTCAAGTAGTTACATAACTGGAGAGGATGATCTAGATGACGACGGACTTTGGTAGTGTTTCTGTAGAGACTGTTGCCTATATGAAACAAGCATGTAGAAAACTGATCCTTCAAAATTATAAAGAGAAAGGAGACCATCATTTAGAACTTGCTGTAGATTGGGATATGCTAACAGAGTTGGAGAAGAATGGGAAGCATGCCTTCGTAGCATACCGAGTAGGCAAGCATGTTGTTGGTTATGCGGGTGTTGCTTTCTCTAGTACAATCATTAATAAGAACTCGCTTGTTGCTGATATATGGGTCGCCTATGTCGAGAAAGGGAAGAGAGGCTTTAGGGCTTTCAATCAAATAATGAATAAGATAGAGGAGTTAGCTGACCTAGTAGATGCTAACCGAGTAGACTTTAACTTCCGACATAACGATTTAAACAACCTACTGTCTCGGCGTGGATATGAACATCAAGACACTTTATATAGTTTGAGGATATAATGAACGATAAGGAAATGCAAGCTATCATAGATAATGCCTTGGATTCTACCGAAGATATAGAACCTATTGATGAGATAGCAAACGAAACTTTAATAAGCACTACCACTTCCTCCCGCAATAGATTACAGAAACGTAAGAACAATCTGGCTAACTTACCTCTTGATACTATATTGCGTCGCCAAGATACACTAACTAATATAGGTAGTGGCATCTAATGGCAACAGGAATATTACTAGCAAGCCTAGCAAGCTCATACGCTACAGCAGCCGCAGCAGGTTTTACATTCCTATCTACTACAGTGGGTGTACTAGGCGCTGTGAGCGCAGTGGCAACCTACCTTGACTCGACAGGCAAAGAACAAGAAGGATTCGATCCTATGTCTTCAGCTGCTCAGGTCAAAGCTGATGAGGAAGCTCTAGATAAGGAGTTGGAAGAAGAGCAAAAAGCTGATGCAAAGGCTTATCGCAATGACCAGCGCCGAAGGCTGCTATTCAACGAGCAGGCTTTTGCTACCAAGGGAACTAGTTCTATAACAGCTGACCAAGGTGTCAGTATAGCAGGTACATCATGACAGATGTCAATAGACTGATAAGCTGGGCACAAGAAGCTTTCTATAATGTAGAGCGTAGTAATATGGATATCCAGTGGACTCGACTAGCTGAGTTCATAATGCCATCTCAGAGTGGAGTGTTCCGAGACAGACAAACAATTGGATCCCCAAAAACTAGAAGGCTTTATGATGCAACAGCAATACTGGCAAACAATGAACTAGCTAGTGCAATGCAAGCCACTGCCATCAACGAAGCTACTACTTGGTTCAAACTTCGGTATGATAATGAAGACCTGAACAATGACAAGGAATCTGCTGTATGGCTTGAAGCTGCAAACAAACGAGTTCTCAAAGCTCTATCAGATAGCAACTTCTACTTCGAAGCTGGCAAGATGTTACAATTTCTATGTGGGTTAGGTAGTGGCGTACTTCACCATGAGGAGAGAAAACCTGAGAACCCGCAATTTTCTGGTTTTCATTTCAAGTGTCTACACCTAGCTAATGTTGCGTGGACAGAGAACCAGACTGGTATAGCGGATAAGATATTCCATAAGTATAAAATGTCTATCCGTCAAATACAAGAGAAGTTCAAAACACTCCCTGAGTCTTTGAGAGAAATAGCTGATACTCAACCAGACCTAGATCAAAAAGTTCTGATGGTTATTGCACCCGATAAAGGTGGAGATGGAGATAGCGACACAGACGATACTTACACTATTACCTATATCCATGTTCTATCTAGGACAGTATTAAAAGTAATCAAATCTAATGAACTGATGGAGTATGTAGTAAGGTGGAGTACATTACCGAATGAGGTATATGGAAGGTCTCCTGCACATGATGCCTACCCAGCTGTACGTAATATCAACTTATGTGTACGAGAAGGATTACAGGCTAGGGCATTAGTCAATAGACCACCTATACTTGTCGAAGATCAGAATGTACTAACTACAATAGATCTGAGACCTGGTCACAAGACTATTGTAAATGACATTAACGGAATTAAGCCATTTAATTCTGGTGCCAATATACCCTCTCAAGAGAAAACAGAAGATAACTTTAGACGACAAATAAAAGAAATCTTCCTACTAGATAAACTCATGTTACCTCCTAGAGACACCACTGGAGAAATGACTGCGTACGAAGTAGCCCAACGTATTGAACAGATGCAGAAAGTTATAGGCCGTGTTGTATCACGACTTGATGTTGAGTTCTTGCAACCTCTAATAACTCGATGCTTCAGGATGCAACTAGACAAAGGCGACTTTGGAGAAGTACCAGAAGCTGTACAGAAGACTGGGGAACTGTCTTTAGATATAGCCTTCGATAATCCATTAAGCCGTTCTCAAAAGTTCGAGGAAATATCTAACGTTCAACAATGGCTCGCTATTGTACAGGGAACTGCACAGATAGACCAGCAAGCCGTTATGGTGGTTAATACTCCTAACATGCTCCAAGGTACAGCAAAAGCCTTAGGTGTTCCAGAGAGCTATGTTCATAGCGCTAAAGAAGTACAAGAACAATTGGAACAGCAGCAGAAGCAAGCTCAGCAGACTCAACAACTAGAGCAAGCTAACTTGGCAGCTGACGCAATGCAAAAGAAACAGAGTATTCAAAGTAATGGCTAAAGAAAAAACATACCCTGAACTTGTATCATCTGTATTTAATTCAACAGCTGGTAGAGAACTTATTGATTTAATTTATAAGAACGAAGTATTGAAACGTAAAGACTATACAAACACAAATGTATTTATATCTCAAGTAGCAGTATCTGATTTTGTTCTTGAATTAATTAATATAGCAAAGATACCAGAATCATCTCTAGCTGTATATGACATATCAAAAGAAGTAGAGGACTTTGATAGTGTTGTTATTGAAGATGACGAGTATTTTAAATCCAACGATGATGAATAAACCAATAGGAACGTAACAATAAATGAGCATTCTAGATACAGATGAACCTGTAGTTGAAACTGAAGATGTCGCCACAGATAAATCTGAACCAATAATTGAATCCGGAGATAGTGGATCCGATCCATTTTCTATAAACAACCTACCAGATGAATTAAAGAATGATAAAACTTTCGATAACTTAAGGGCAAAGACAGGCAATGATTTACTTGTCGAATTAGCTAAACAATTACAAGGACAACAGAAGTTACTTGGCAACTCTATTCGTAAGCCTTCCGCTGATGCTGGAGAGGAGGCACATACTAAATTTCTTAAAAGCTTACATGATGTAGATGGCGTATACACTATGCCAGACGATGAGGAAGGTAAGCAAGCTTTACTTAGAAAGTTGGGGGCACACGCTAACCCGAGCGACTACTCTTTAAAACAATTAGAAGGTGTAGGTTTATCTGAATCTGAACAGGAAGCATACCGTGAACTTGCTCACAAAGCTGGTTTAACACAATCCCAGTTTGACGAAGTTATCTCATCTGAAAAAGCTAGGCTTGAAGGTACTAACAATAATATGAAGTCTCAGTTTGAGAAAGGTAAGGAAGTTAGAGATAAGTTACTCAGACATGAATGGGCAGACAGCTATGGCGAGAGAATGAAAGGAGCTGAGTTGTCAGCCACTGTGTTGGGTCAGAAGTACGGACAAGAACATGTAACTGCCTTAGCTAATAGTCCTCTTCGTTATAATCCTATCATAGTTGCAGCTTTAGCAGAAGCCGCTCCAGCATATACAGAAGAGTCCTCCTTACTTAACTCCAATGTGGGTGACTATGGAGACACTAGAGACGAGCTAACTATCAAGTTACAAGATATAAGAAGCAATAAAAATTTCTGGAAAAGTAGCACAGAGGGTAAGAGACTGCAAAGTCTTGCGTTAAATCTGCAAAAGAGACTACAGGGTTAACTCTCTTTTTTAGAGCTGAAGACTGGGTAGCGTTTACACGTCCAGTCCTATGCAAACAATATACGATAGTGTCCGACTCGGGTAGCGCTAACTATATCATTCACACCCTCACATAAACGGATAACATTAGAGTTAAAATAACATGGCTATTTCAATCGACAATTTATATGTAGAAAACTTCAACCAAAACGTAGTACACTTGATTCAACAGGAGGATTCGCGAGTATACTCTCAGATGGATATGAGACGATCAGAGAATGGAGAGACACACACATTCCCAAGGATCTCTCGAAGAGGCCTGTCTATGCAAGTCAAGGGTGGTGCCCGATCACCTACCCAGTTCCAAGATACAACCTACTCCAACCGTACTGTAGATATGGCTCAGTATGTAGATGGTGACTCCATGGAGAGCCAAGAGATGTACCGTACTCTTGTCGATGTACCTAATGAACTTCCTATGGAAATTGCATACGAAGTTAACAGATATAAAGATAAGATTTGTTATGATGCATTGCTTGGCGAAGCCAACACTGTAACAGGTGTTATTGCAGGTGGTGCACGTACTCGTACACAGGTTGCTTTACCTGACTCACAGATCGTAGGTGTAGATACTGGCTTAGTAGCTAGTGGATTAACTATTCAGAAGCTTAACGAAGCCAAGGCTATCTTCGAAAGTAACGAAGTTATCGACCAGAAGATATGCCTAATCACTAACTCTTCTGGACTTAAGACACTTCGCGAGAACTTCCTAGCAACTTCTCAGGATTATGTTACAGGTCGACCTATTGAGACTGGTATGCTTGGACAGTTGTTGGGCATGGATATCATCCTGTATAACTTCTTAGATGGCGATGGTACGGAAGATACTCCATTCCAGAGTGTTGCATTTACTGCTAAGTCTCTCGGCGTAGCAGAGAACCCAGAAGTTAAGGTCAGGGTTAACGAGCGTTATGACCTGCAATATATGTGGCAGTGGTATGCTGAGATTCGCTTAGCTGCTGTACGTCTACAGGAAGAGCTTGTTGTTCGTATAGACCATAGAGCTAACTCACCAATAGCATCTGCTGCTTCAACCTTAGCACCTTCTAAAGCACCAGCACCAGCCCCAGCTCCGAAAGCTAAGTAGGTCGGCAACAAATCAAGGAGAGGGGCGACCCTCTCTTTTTATTTAATTACGGAACGTAAAGATGGCAGACAAGTTACAGATAATTAATTCAGCTCTCATAGAAGTTGGTGCTAACCGTCTCAGCACTCTGGACGATTCCAATCGCACAAAAGAAGCAGAGGTAATACGTGATGTATACGAGTTAACAGTACAACAGGTAATGATAGCCAGCGGGTGGACATGTCTTCGTAAAAGAGCTGTTTTAATACTTCTGGAAGATAGGCCTGCCTTTGGCTTTGATTATAGCTATCAGATGCCTACAGATCCACCAGTAATACAACTTCTTGAATTCAATAGGAGTCTAATACAAGACGGAATTATCACGGCTCTTACTACTAGCCCAGCATCAATACAGAAATACGAAGTATCACAATTTCAAATTGAAGGAGATCACTTATTAACTGATGCAGCAGAAGCACAGATAGTGTACAAGGCCTTAGATATGAATGAAGGTAATTGGGATGTTCATTTAGCTAACACAGTGACAGCAGCTTTAAAATACCGCATAGCGTCGACATTCAATGCCGAGACTGGTAAGATGCAATTGTATAAAAAGGATTTTGACGAACTACTACGATTGAACAAGAACAATGATAACATACAGGCTAGCTCTCAAGAGATAGTTACCGATACATATTTTGTAGGAAGAGGTTATGAGTAAGAAGTTATTTAGCAAAAATAATTTTACCTCTGGCGAAATAGGCAGATCAGTTCAAGGAAGACACGACTCTACAGAGTACCAGAATGGAGCTGCTTCACTATCTAACTTCATACCCCAACCTCAAGGAGCTATAAGCAAAAGAGGCGGCGGAAAGTATATAGCTACTATAGCATCTGCAAGCTCCTTCACAGATAAAACTTTACAGCTTATTGATTTCAATTTTGATACAGAAATTGGTTTCATGATAGTGGCCACAAACCTAATCTTCCAAATATATGATAAGATAACAGACGAGCGTGTCGCTATATTAAACACCACATATACTGAGACCGATATAGCAAATCTGCAGTGGGTATCTTTTGGTAACTTCCTATATATAACAGATAGCAGGAATATCCCACGAGTACTAAAAAGAACAGAAGAAAATGAATTCACTCTCGTAGACGTCCTATTCACTATACCTCCAACCAAGGCCTCAGAAAAATCTGTTAGTGTAGGTTCCCTAGTATCTGGTAACCCTCTCCTTGTTGGGGATACAGTTGTGTGGGGAGTAGGTGCAACTGAGACAAATTACTCGGAGGCTGACATAGGAAGAGCGTTAAGCACAGAAATTGGTGGACTAGGTTTAATAGATGGCTATGCTGATGATGAAATATCAGTGCTAATACAATCACCTTTCACAGTACAAAATGATTTCTTAGCAGTGTTGAAAGGAGAGTCTGCTGTATTCCTAACAATAGAGGCCACAGCAATAACAGCGGGTGCTATAATAACATTAACATCGAGAGACGATGATGATGAAAATGACAAACCATTTTTTACAAAGGAGAATAAATTCTTAGCATTAAATGGTGGGCTAGTTGAGATAATAACTTCCCTTTCAGATACACCTATATCCGTAGTAAAAGCAAAGGTACAGAAAACACTTGAAGATAATAAAAGTACTTTCATCGTAGAATCTTCTATTGAGGAATTTGGAGAAGGTAATTACCCGCGTTGTGTATCAGTGTACAACGGTAGGTTAGTGTATGCTGGAACTCCAGATAGGCCATCGACAGTGTGGTTTAGTGAGACAGGTGTATTTGATAACTTTGGATTAGGTACAGAGATAACTGACGGTATTGAAATAAACCTCACCACTACAAAAGCTAATAGGATAAGCTGGCTATCTCCTGTCGAGAGCTTGATAGCAGGCTGTACAGGATCTGAAGTTAAGATTGGCAGTAGCTCGTTGAATGTCTTTGGTGCTGAATCTATTGAACAGAAAGAGACAACACTGGAAGGAAGCGCACCACAGCAGCCTATCAGAATAGACAATGATATTGTTTATATCCAGAACTCAAGAAAGAAATTGATTAGGTATGGGTATAACTTTGAGACAGATTCCCAATCATCTACAAACCTAACTTTGATAAATGATGATATTGCTGAGTCTGGTTTTATAGATGTATCATATATAACAACACCTCACCCTAGGATAATTGCTGTTACTGCCGATGGAAGCATTAAGATATTTACGTTGGGAACTAAAACCTCTAATGGTGGGTGGAACTGTGTAGAGACTGATGGGAAATACATAGGCACAGCTGTTATATCAACTGTAAAAGGAGATAAGATATACGTAGCAGTGAACAGGCAAATTGGTACTTTATTAAAAACAATGCTAGAAACACTTGACATAATAGAGGAAACTGTGATAACATCTAAGTATCTGGACAGTGCTAAGGTTGGTAATAAACTAGCTTTTGTAACTCCTGATGATGTACCCCTTCCTGCAGATCCTACTATAGACCAAGTACTTTCTACTATATACATCAATAACTTCCCACCAAGCACTTTAGATGCCACCAGTGATAACTGTCTAGATTGGTATGTGTGTGAGGAGTTACTCGATACCGGTGTCAAGGATAGCGGTACTATAATCTCCGGTATTGTAGCTGATAGTATCGAACCTATTGGAAATATTAATGGGGTCAGTACTCGTGTTACTGAACCTTACATAATGCAACAACGTGATAAGACTCGCTTTGACTGGGCTTTACTATTCAATTGTAATATAGCTGCTGGTACTATAGTAAGAAATATGACTTTTAGTATTACAACGGATGATCAATATCTAAAGCTCATAGTATACCAGAATGGTGGTATATGGTCTACGGTAGTAGAAACAGCTTTAAAGATTGGAGGATATAACAAAGCTGGTTTCACAAATAAGGCTGTGGTGAATGGGTTCAATGTCCTAAGTTATAGAGCAGGGGAATTCTATATTAATGATATTTTAATACCAACCAAAGCTATTATAAGAGAAGATGCAAAAAACTTTGAAATTCTAGCTGAATCAAATATTCTTGAGGAGGATTGGACTCTTGACGAACTTATAATATATAAGAATAACACGTTACCAAATACAACAGAGTTAATCGCTGATCTAATCAGTAACAGATTATCTATAAATGGATTAGATGTAGCAGGTGAACCTCTATTAAATCCTAGGTTATTTAAGTTCAACGACTTGAACGGTGATATGATGCTAAGGTATCTTGATGGAACAGATGAAAACATACCTTTAACTCAGCTCACTCTCAACGGTAGTCCAATAGAAGCAGAGAAATATTACCCAGCTACTTTTGATTCGAATGAAAGTGTTGGCCGTTCTGGCGTCTATGATGTTGGTGAATTTACAATAACAGGTCAAGATGCTTCTAAAACTCTCGGACGTGTTGACATCGGTAAGATAGTTAGAACTGTAGACTCTAATGATATCTCAGACCCAACGGATGGAACAATACCAGTTTTACCGGGTAATGCACGTATAGGTCACTTACCAGAAAAGCAAGTTACATACAAAATAGATGGATCGTTGATAGGTACTGCATTCACAGACATAAATGGAGATTTCAGTATTGATGACTTTGAAAATATATCTTTTACCCAGATGACTGTTGGGTTAGCATATGAATCTAAATTCACTACCCTACCTGCCACTGACAATGACGGTACAATGATTGGGCAATGGGGTAGAGCTGTTAAGTCATTATTGCAAGTCTGGGATTCTACTTTAGACATTACAATAAATGGTTACTCGCTACCTTTGATGAGTGACATATACAACATGGATGAAGCCTTCCCGCTAAAGACCGGTATATAT
>JARDUL010224250.1:0-18164 GCA_030265205.1 Dirona pellucida
TTATTATTATTATTATTATTATTATTATTATTATTACTATTATTATTATTATCATTATCATTATTATTATTATCATTAGTATTATTATCATTATTATTATTATTATTATTATTATTATTATTATTATTCAATGTGTTGTTTAGCGATAGTTTTATCTTGTCTTATAATAATGATGATGACTAGTTTTTTAGTCTGTTTTGTAATTTATTGTATGTGTTAATTGCAAAGACACTACATGCAATCTGGGTTAATTTAATGCTTGTTCCCTTTTTTAAATTTTTCTAACATTAAAAGACATCAGCAATAAGATAAAACTGTGTCAATCCGTCAATGGCATCATGATAAAGCTGTGTCAATCCGTCAATGGCATCATGATAAAGCTGTGTGTATTTGTATTTACAATAATATTATTGAGACTCTTTACTTCTAGTTGGTTTCATTCTTTCTGTTTGATTTGGTTTTGAATAATCATTGTACAAAGAGCACGAGGTGACGTACGTGTAACATACATGCAGTTGATTTGTTGTCATGTCATATTTCTTATTAAACTTTGCAACTAAATAGCATCTTATGCTCAATCAATATGCTGTTGAGAACCATTGCACGCGCGTTGTTTTATATGGATGGGGACTTATGGGGTATGTGGATACAGTGGGCTCTGGTTAAATCTATGTATGTGGCTCGGGGGGCGCACGTTGTTTGATATTGATGGTGACTTACGGGGTATGTGGATACGGTGGGCTCTGGTTAAATCTATGTATGTGGCTCGGGGAAGTTTAGAGTATAATGACTAGGGCTGAAATTGAAATAGATCTTAATGAGAATAGAATGATAAAGGAAGTGTTGCAGGGGAGAGAAAGAAATTTTGATGTGTGAAAAAGGAGTTTGATATCCTGGAATGGGGTAGAAGGAATAATCTTTTCATTGTGTCCTCCGAGGTTCTGTAGTTCTAAACGCTTTACATCAGCACATTTGTCCCGGGAAAGCAACGGAACACTCAGGACTTAATATGCCCACAAGCAGCTTAATAGACGCAAAATACAATTTTATGATAAGGCCATTTAAGATCTTAAACATTAATACTGTTCAAGATTTGAGAGTGGAAATGTCTTGTACCAACTTTGGTCTTTTAGGTTGGTGTTCCAGGTTTGCTTGCCGTGTGCAATTTTCATGGCTGGACATAAGAGAGTGGGCTTAACTTGAACAAATCAAATGAATCATTTTGGAAAAATGAAAACGTTGGATTCATCATTATTGTGTTGATCTTTTTCTTCCTTCCTTGGAGATGAGCTTAGACTTCGAGCTCTCATTATAAATTAACAAATGTCACAGGCATTGTATGTGTTGCGGTGCAGGTTGAGTGATAAAGGAATTCTCCTATTGGATTTTATTGGATTGAAATGAGAAAGGAAATGTTTCCTACTACTATGCTGTGAGTGAAATGCACTACTGTGGATGTATGAACAATAAGCTGCCTTGACTAGCTGAAAATTTCAAAGAAACAGAATTCAATTTGTGAAGAAAAAAAAATCATACTATCGTTATCTACCCTATAATTATCATTAATTGAATCCCATTTTTAAAACTTGCCAGTTGGTGTTTAAAGTGGTAACAAATTACAAAAACATATTTGGCGTTTTCAAGCTTTTTAGCTCATCAAATCTTTTTTTTCTTTTTTCTTACTATAAAAAAAATATCTTAACTTGATACTTGAGTGTACGTACACATTTTAAAAATCCATGACAGTGACGACAGCACTAAGACCCAAGATGATGTCAAATTCCTTTTATGATACATCTGTGTATATATTATGCAATGTCTAACTATGCGTCTACTTTGAGGAGTGTAAAGTGAAAGAGACCTTTAGCGGCAGAGAAAATAGTCATTACTAATAATAGATTGTCTGGTTGGCAAAAAACCCCCCCCCCCCCCCCCCCCCACGTATACAGCATGAATGATGACAGCCAGGGGTCCCGTGTGTGTCTGATGGATGCACAGGCTTTGTGTCAGTGCATGGACTGTCTGTGGCTGGGCATGGTGCCCCCCCCCCCTCTCCTCTCCACAGTTGTTGGAGGTGAAGTGGCCTAGTGGTTAGGACAGAGGACTCTCATGGTGAAGATCATGGGTTCGAATCCTATCCCTGTCATTTCTTTGTTTATCTTGGGCAAGAAACTCTACTCCAATTGCCTCACTCGACCCAAGTGTAAAAGTGGGTACCAGCTTGCAGCTGGGGAAATAATCTGCGATGGACCAGCTCTTATCCAGAAGGGTGACGTGTTGTCACTCTGTCCGCTTCACGCTACGGAAACCGGGATAAGCACCGGCTCACGGCACAAAAGCTGCATTGTCCCATCACATCTTTAGTAACTTTTTTTTCCTTTTCATCTGAGTGAAAGTATGACGATGTATTTATGTAGTATAAGATTTCTGTGGTTTTAGTCTTCTTAGGGAAAGCGTATCATTTTTGTTTTGGTAGTCTCAGGGAAAGTGCACTGTTAGTAAGTATGACTTTTGTTGTAGTCTCAGGGAAAGTATAATATGTTAATATTATTATTATTATTATTATTATCATTTTTAAAATTATAAATATTATTATTATTATTATTATTTTTTAAATTATAAATATTATTATTATTATTATTATTATTATTATCATTTTTAAAATTATAAATATTATTATTATTATTATTATTATTATTATTATCATTTTTAAAATTATAAATATTATTATTATTATTATTATTATTATTATTGATAATAATATTATTATTGTTATTATTATTATCATTAATTATTGTTATTATTATTATCATTGTTTTATTATTATTATTATTGTTATTATTATCATTATCATTAGTGAATGTAAACGTAAGCCACACATAATATGACGTTTTGAATATAACTAAGTTCCTTCTACTGTGATTTAAACTTAACGTACAATTATATTATTATATTGTGGGTATAAAATAGATCTGTCATACATTATCTCCAATTTCCAAATTATATAAACTGCCAACATCCTTGGATTGTTGTATAGTTACCCAATTTCAACAGCTTTCGCTTGTTTGAAAATGTGAATAAAATCTTTGACAAGTCTTCTGTGTGGCAGTTTTTATGGAGAAGGATGTATCCTTCTTGGTGGAAATGGTTTTGTGTGGAGCTTAGATTAATGTAAGATTTAAATGTAAAAAAAAATTGAAATTTGGTTGGTAGTTATGTCATGACATCTTTGATTTATACCCACAATATGTACCTACCTACCCACCTACCTTCCCTTTTTATGGTGTATTCTATTATTTGACTTGTGTATCACATAACTAAGCGTTACATGGTAATTATGAATAAATTGAAACTGCTACAGACGAAATTGGGTCTCTTGCTTCTTTGTCAACAATTTTCAGCCATTATGATTTTAAACAAAATCAAAACTAGTTGTGCTCATTTATTGCATATCATACCCACACTCAAACCTGGATTGACCATACCGTCTCCTGCTAAACCGCCATCCTCGCATACCGCCTGATTTTCACTGTGGAATTTCAATAGGAGTGTCCTGTTGCTTGCGGTGATATGGCGTGATCAACATTGGACGTGATGCGACGGCACACACACAATGATTTAGTCAAGGTATACATATACTCTATATACCGCCAACTTTCTAATGGTCCCGCGGTTGGCGGTATAACGCGGTTTGAGTGTATAAAGAAGAATAAAGACAGCAGCGGAGGACTCTTAAGGAGGTCATGAGTTTGAATCCTATTCCAGTCCCCCCATTGCTTCTCTTGGGCAAGAAATATCAATATCACTCTCTACTGCCTCATTCAACCCATGTGTAAAAATGGTATCACCCTACTGTGGGGAAGTAATTTGTGATAGACCAACGTCCTACTGAAAAAGGTTACATATTATCATTGTCACTGTCCACTTCACACTACGGACACCGGAATACGCACTGGCTCTCTTTTAACGTGACTTTACACATGAGTAAAAAAAAAAATTGTATCAAATTTAATACTAATATTAATACTGTATTAGTATTAAAAGCCAAAAACGCTTACCATGGAATGTGACCCTTGCATCAATCACGCTACAAAAACAGTTCATATTCTAATTCTAATAAACAACTCACACAAACGAATCCATTTCAAAATTGTTTATATTTATTTGTATACTAGTTTTGAACGTATGTATGAACACAACCATGGTTTAATGCAAATCTGCACTGGGGAAAAATAAATATATTTAAAATAAAACTTTACTTGACTCTAAACATGCAAAAAACAAAAGTCAAATGTATAATAAATATAAAAATGTTACCAAAAACAAAATAATATGCTTAAAAAATAAATATAAAAAAATTAATGAAGTGTTCCATAGCAAAATGCACTAATATATATATAAATATATCCAAATCGTCTGTATTGAGATATTTAACAAAATGTGTGAGGCGTATAGTGAGTGTTATAACGAAACCAATATTTTAGCCTTGCGGTGATCGGAAGTGTAGCGCGTTTTGCAGCAAAATGACGGTTGAATATAAGACTAAAGACATATTATATGAACTCACTGGCCAAGGAGATATCTCATTTTTTTAAGGATTTTGGCTCATCATATTGCATTTTGTCATGGAATAATCCTTCAAGTAAATCAATAAATAAATAAATCCATTAAAAATATGAGTCACAATACTGATAGGGAAGAAACTGACCAACCAATAACGACAATCATGCAACAAAGGGTGTAATGGATAATATCAATATAATGTATGGTGTCATTTCATTTGGGCACTCCATGACTTGTATCAATATAATGTATGGTGTCATTTCATTTGGGCGCTCCATGACTTGTATCAATATAATGTATGGTGTCATTTCATTTGGGCACTCCATGACTTGTATCTTCTTATTGACAATAAGATAAATGATAGATTTTTACTTTCACTTTCAGTCAGTTGTCTGGCTTCGAATGGATCATCACACTGTTCTAAAACTACTTGAGCTACCATACTTTTGTGTTTTTTTTGTTTTCTGATGAAGGGGAGACCCGAAACATTCTTTGTTTTCTTACTTGTTCTTCATTTGAAGCTACGTATACAATTTTCCGCTTTTGGTAACAACATTATGATGGCAATCCAAAATTTGTCCGTTTCATGTGAATTATTATGGTACTGTATTTATCAGCAAGAAAACTACAATGTGTAAAAAAAGGTTGGTATTTAAAAAACCCAACTAGTAGTTGATATTGATACAGAGCAGCCCAGAAGAAGTCAGAATAAACGTGACAAGGTAAAGCTAACCATTCAAGGAAAAATGCTAGTTTTGGACTAAAAGTTTTCAAACAAAGCGATTTGGAGTGCATATACATTTGGAGAGGGTCAGGGCATTGAAGGCATTGTATTTCCAACCTTCAAATCTATGGAATGGGCGAATCAATAATAATATGATCTAAATTAATTATTAGAACTATGTTCAGTAAAAAAAAAAAAGACATTTGGTTTTGGTTGAGTGCGGTTTAGATTTAGAGTGATTAAAGTTGCCATATTACAAAAAAAACTTTCTAGCAATTTCTGTTGGGCTTTTTTCTTCTTTTGTATTTGTATGCAATTTTATTTGTTTTCAGTAATGTAAATGTTTTTTTTAGGCTTTTGAACTGAAAATGTGAATGGAGCCAAACCATCAATCAGGATTGCCAAACTCTGCTGTTTTCAACAGTATATATGAATAAAGGTAAACTTACATAAACAAATCAAAAACAAAATGACTAGATGTTCACAACTATGAAAATATGAAAATAAAAAAGGTTATCGATGTAAATGAGCTGTACTAGTACTACTAGTAGCTCAAACATTGTCTGACAAATGAGTCTTATAGCCTAATATAATGAAGACTAGAGGACCCTTTCATTCTTTACAAAAAAAGAAAAGAAAAAAGTAACAATTAGCATACAATGCCAGTGATAGCTGAATGCTAGTTTTACCACTTGAAGAATAACAGTGGCTTAAAATGTGTGTGTATATATTTTCTATGGCCTGTGTGTATAAGTATAATGTATATGTATATAGATATATATACATATATATGTACATTTTAGATAAATATTTGAGACCATCTAGATGAAATATATATATATATATAAAAATCACATTTCAAATCTAACATATTAGTTCAAGCTAATCTACCACCAATGCCATTCGTCATTGTCATGATTTATGTAGGAAGTGTATACACGACAGGTTTTTCTCTCAAAACTATGTCATTAAATGCCATGAAAATAAAAGATAGACTATGACTTAAAATCTAAATGCAGTTAATTATAAAAATACATAAACACAATATACATAAAATCTACAATGTCCACAACATAGATCATTCACAATATAAATCTGTGACTATTAAAATTTATTGATGACTGGAGGAATAATATAACCGGGGGTGGGAAATCACATGGAAAGGCCAATACATCTACGGGTCTGGGACCAGAAATCACATGGAAAGGCCAATACATCTACGGGTCTGGGACCAGAAATCACATGGAAAGGCCAATACATCTACGGGTCTGGGACCAGAAATCACTTCTAGATCCAAACCTCCCTCCAGCTGATGATGACGTGGCATACTACTACGAACATCTGGCTATCATCCACGTAGACTTTCACTTCTTCTTGCCGCCTCGTTTCTTGGTCTAGATTGTAGTGGTAAAGACGAAAAAAATGATAATTTAAAATGGGTGAGAGTGAAATGAAATTATTCTTGAGAACTTTTCCCATCATGTCTGATTGTACATTATATCTGTCTTTTAGTTTATTATTTATAACATTTCATCATTTCATGTTGGGGTTAGCTCTATGTCTAGCCAAAAATGTCTTTCCCAAGCATGCAACTTGTAACTCCTAACTGTAACAGATGACATCTAATCTCCCATATTTCTTATCACTTCCTACCGGAATAAAACTTCCGCTGTCAGTCATGTTTTTGCATGGTGCAGGTAATAAGTGACACCTAAACCTGCATCAGCATCTCTACAATAGAGGAAATCCCTTAGATTGAAAAACCCAAAGGTGTTCTATTTTTGGAAAATAAGGCGACGAAATGCTAATGAAATAGGAAATTACCGATTTAAAGGGCATATATATTTTGAAATAAAAAATGAAATTGATATGATATACAGTACTTTAAAAGATGGGGAGAAAAGAAAAACAGCATGGCATTGTTAGTAAATGACATTTATATATATATAAAATATAGTGCTTATCCCCGATCATCACCATGCAAGCGCTTTATAATTTATAATAGCATATTTTGCATGATTGCCATAGGGAAAATAGCTAGAGGGAGTGATTCATTTGTCTGATTCCAAGAGGTAGCCACACACCATTCTGTGCATTTATCTCTGCAAATTTTCAGCGTTACAAGTTACAGCTACTATGGCCTACATTACAATTACAATAACTTTACAGAAATTCAAGGCAAGTTGGGAATCAGCCCTCTATTTTTGACGCATCTAAATTAATTACCCATGCCTTAATATTTGATCTTTATATGTATATATATAGTGCCACATCTTGAGAATAACATTAACAAGCTCTGGGCACTTAAAGATGACTGCACAGTCCTGCACCCCAATACAAGTACAGCCCACAGACTTTATATCAGGCTGTCATTCAAAGTCCTTCTTAACTCCCATAGTGAGCATACAGCCGATCAGACTATTAGGCGTATCATACTAGCATTTTAATAAATGCTCTGCATGTAACTGGGAAACTCATTTGCATCTAAGTCAAATGAATAAAATCGTGTAACAAGTCTTTACCAAGGATTCAATGTTGAGCCTAGTAACGTCAAGATTTAAACTCAGGACTTCTCAATCGAGTTCAGTAGCGTAACCACTCGGCCATTGACACCATAAATTTCTCCCCCATCACCACCAACAGCAGAACCATGCTAGTCGTAATAGTTATTGAAACCATAGGAAAAGATGAATAGATAATACAGTATAGTAGGAAAATGTTACAGCGCCAGTGAGAGACAAAAAAAAGAAGAAATTGGGGGGGATCGAACCCATGCCTGTCCCGGCAACACCACCTTGCCAACAACAGCATACCGACTCGCTACCAACTGAGCCATGCTGCCAAGACAAGTTGGTGGCTGGTTCTGTGCACACTGCTCAGTTTGGAAAATTTTAACACAAATAGCAATAGGAAGATCATACACCGTTAATTATTTCTCAATCATTTATTTAGGACAACATTAGGGAAAGCCACGAAACTTCAAGTCTCAAAATCCTCTTATCTCACAACTGGGCTATTTTTCTATTTTCCCATCCAAGCATAACACCTCAGTACTGGGTGTTTTTAGACCAAATCACACAACCTCCCTTATTTTAAAGACTGTAATTTTCCCACAATCTTGAACAAAGTATGCTGTGTTGATTATAACAAAAAAAACCCCAGAACAAAACTATCTTTCAATGTTTTTGTTTTGCTTTTCACAATTAAAAAAAAAGGAGCTGGTGCAATTTCACATTTCCGAAAATCAAGAGTCAATTTTTCTGGTTGAATTGTTTTTGTTTTTAAGCTGTAAATATTACATTGAGGTCTCGGAAATGGAAATAAAAAACCGGCAATAAAAGGTTCAAAGTTAACACATAGCTGTCACATTTGTTTCTTTTACTTTTAGTTTTAGAATAGTTTTCCAAGAATTGTCAATCGAGCAAGTTCCACCAATTCAGTGATTATTTAATTCAAGCGTTTAGCACGGTTCATCCACTTGTTGCGTGACAAGCGCTACGGCAACAAATATTCAATACTGCTATCCAGCGGGAGGTGTGAGATTCGTGCTATGTGCTATGAAATAAAGAGAGCTCTCCCGCACCAAGTATGTGATCCGTAGGATGTGAGTTCAACTTTTAGTATTTTTGACAACCAACACCATCACAAATATCATCAAGTATTACTAGCATTAATTTGAGAAAAATAAAAATCCACAAAATACCTTTCTCATCAATTATGACATTATACAAGTTTATTGAAACTCATTCATTATGACAAAACACATATTATAAATGAAATATGTACAAATGATTGTTGCAAAGCAAGTTGACAATCAGTAATATGAATTAACATTGTTGAAAGTGTTCATGCACTAACAGTTTAAAAACGCTACTATCACCAGACATGCCACATTTGAAAAGAAAAATCTCTATCTTCTTCATTAGAGAACTGAGACAAAAAAAACCACAAACAAATCTCAAAAATACTTTCCTTCTATTTTTTTTAAAATACTTAAAATTCATATTTTAGCTCAGTTTTTGGGTTTTTTTTAATTTGAGCACATTTCCAAGTATTTAAGTTGGAAAAAATATACGTTAAAAAGGTTTTGAGTAAAAATAATGTGGAAACAATCTGCACTATGTAACCGATGCAAAAGAAAATCAATTTTAAAATAGGCCAAAAGTGGAAAAAATAATATCAGTATAACGGCGGATTCAGACATATGCCCGACACCAACATTTCATTAATAGCATGTGGATAATACATGGTGTAGAGGTAAAATGGTGCTTCCTTTAACATACACACCCAACAAGACAAAGTTTCGGATTTGAAAGGACTTCCCGAAGGAAAATGGCCGTCGGTGTCACGCATATGTCTGTTTGGACCCTAATACAGATTCAATCTGTATGCGAGTCAGATCTATAAGACTGAGGTTGACATTACACGAAGTTTGAGTTCAATTCCTTGCTACCCGCTGCTCGTGTTCTTCATACCTTCGTTAATCGTGCAACATGCGATGGACTGACTGTGATGAACTAATCAACATAAATATGACACATCCATAATGTTCATGGTATATAAAATGACTATTTACATTAAATTCATGAGTAAAAGTAAAAAAAAACCAAAAAACCAAAGTCAATTGGTAGAAGAATAATTAACGTATAAACTGTACGAAGTGGAGATTCAAGTAGGTGTATGATTCATTGATTGAAACGCACAGTGAACGATTTTTGCACAAGTATTTCACAATTGAAAAGACATACCGTGTCAGGATATGGAAACATAACATAAAAGCATTTAATTTAACTATTCAACTAAATTTCTAAATACCGTGACATAACATTGTATTTTATCAATAACAAAATTCCATTTATTAATCCCAGAGGGGGAGGGGGGAATTTGTCTTTAAGGTCTGTTCCGCCTTGTGAAAAAAATCCAGTGCTTCCACTGGGATTCGAACCCGCAACCTCTCTAACCAAAGACAAGCGACTTAACCATTGTGCCACTAGCTCTGCCTGATGGACGTGAGGTAGTATCTGATTCTTTTTTAGTTGTTGCTAATAATGCATTGCTATATCTGAAATAACTGGATCTTTATGTAAAAAACATTTTTTGGGATAAAACATATTGTTCATTTCTTGAAATGATAGGATTATGTAAGTAAATGTGAACCTAACAAAACTCAAAGATGGCTGCTATATCCATGGCAACGGCAATACACATTTCAGGTTATGTTGAATCCATACAAAAGTTTGAATAATGTTTCATTCATGTATAGACAAAACGCATGAATTCTCTCAGGAGTTGTCAGTGAGAACCCCTGTGATTATAATGGTACATAATGACATAATTTACTACCTGAGGATAAAGTGTTTTTTGTTTTTACTCTTATCAAGTTAAATTGGAAAGACAGAACATCTATCTACTCCCTGACATTCAATAGCATGCTGATGATGATAATAATAATAATAATAATAATAATAATAATAACAACAACAATACATAGTATTCATATAGTGCTTGTTCATTAACATCCCCTCGCTCAATAACGACCACCCCCCATTTTTGTCCAATGAAATAAAGTTTAATAAAGTTAACAAAGTCTACCTTATCATATCTTATCTTAAAATTCATTATTGAGGGGTGGATCCACCAAGCCTTGTAAAAAGCCCCAAAAAACTAAAAATATTTTCAAGGCTTACAAGCCAATTACTTGAGGCACTCTACTTATAAGTTTGTTTGTTTGTTATCCGTTCCCTATAATACCGTAATTAAACAGTGTAGGGACCAGCTCTAAGGTAAAGAATAATTCATTTAAAATAATCAAAAATAAAAATAAAAATCATCAAAATAAGTTCTCTCTCTGAGAATTTTGTTTTGCAACTGAGGGAATTAAAATAAAATTTTAAAGAAAACCGTAATTAAAATGAAAGAAAATGTGGCATTCTGTGAAATCCTAAGCTGAATCCATTTGTGTATTATGTTATAACAACCACTCCATACATCCCTATCTCTCGTCAAGTCAAACTACTTACACACCAAAGTCATTTAAATAAGACATCTTACATCTCTATAAATGTGACGATGAAGACGACATTGAAGCTGGTAGTACAGACATCAATAAGGAATTCTATGTCTACACACAACATCATGAGACGACATTGAAGCTGGTAGTACAGACATCAATAAGGAATTCTATGTCTACACACAACATCATGAGATCAGAGTGACACTGATATTAATATCATCACATCATTTGTTTGTTTGTTTATCGAATCCCCTTTATACCGCAAAAAGCAGTGTAGGGACCAGCCATATGTCAAGCTCTGACAGGTGCACATGACAAATGGATCCAAATGTCAATGAGGACATACACCACTCATCACCTAACACATGGCTAGATAGACTCTGCATCAGGAATGAAAGACGAGCAGGTGATGAGCCCACTGCGCATCATCACATCATACGGCTAAAAAAATTGATCCATAGATTTTCCAGCTCTGTATCAGGCCATGTGTATGTACTAGTGGGGCACAGACTTGCACTTAACCTGGATACATATGTATCTGGTTCTGCACATTGATGCCTTCTGCATTGTACACTGCCCTTGTCCAGACACAAAGCTGGTCCCTACACTGTTTAATGACGGTTCTAAAGGGAACAGATAACAAACAAATGGCTACGGTTTATAGTGTGAATGGTCATTTATATGATTGGGTTACACATACAAATGTATACATTTTTGCTTTAAGTTCTTTAAGCTGAGGAGGGTAGGGTATGGTGGGGGAGCGGCAGACATAACAGCTGCAGAACAGTTTCAAATTATTTCTTGGTCATCTCAATCTCAACGACACTGAATGATGAATAGGGTGCTGAGATACAATGGGCTGATTCACCACTCGACTTAAACTCCTGATCAAATAGATTTTTAAGCTGTGTTAAGCTGTGGTAAGTCATGCATAAACATTAACAGTAAAGATAACCTGTGCGTATAATTTTTTTTACATCTGATTTGTGCATGAGTGCTGTTCGAGACTCTCAACGTCTGCGCTTGTGCCTATAATAATTCTTCTACAATCTGAATCCACCAGGAAGACAGACTTTCTCGTTAAGTTGCCTAACTCTGCTTCGTACAGTATATCGGAAAAAAGCTTTTCGGTGTGTATCCGCTGTTCCCGGGGTAAGTTTCTAAGTTTGTGAGCGATGTTCTTCCCGTAGACGTCATGCTGGTCATCCATATTAACCATGGGACGATAAAGGTAGGCGTTTTCTGCAGGTGTGATTGGTTCTTCGTCGTTCAGGCCTTTGACCGTTTGGGGAATGTGTGACATTGGGGTTGAGGTGCTCTCGGTCGAGTCTGGCTCGGTGTTGCGAAACCTGGCTGAGAACTCTGTGAAAACGTCAGCGGGGGACATCGTTACCCGTGACTGGGTCTCGGACTCGTCTTGTCCGTCTTCGTGAAACCTGGTCAAAAAGTCAGACTCTGCCTCAGCGTCAGCTACCTGAAAGATACGGAAAGAAGAATTAAAAAAAAGGGGGGGGGGGGGGGGGAAGAGAGAGAATGAGTTATGATCATGATGATGACAAAGCATAGGAAATTTTATAAAGATATACTGACTGTAATTGTCGCACCTGCTCTATTGACACACATCGTGATGATTAAGATTCAGTTTCAATCGCACAGTTTCAATGTATATCTCAATCTTTAATTCACCCTTTTACCACCCAACCCATTTATAAACAATACCACAAATTCTGTCTCTAAAAGATACTTCAATATATCTATTCTTGAAAAAAATGTATAGTTTTAGGGGGGATCAGGTTGCAAATAAATGCACAATTATTTTAACCCAGAATCTGGATACCATAAGAATTGTTAACTCAGTACTAAGAAGGTTAAATATACCTAACTTAAATATACAACTTAAATAAACAAACCAAAATCCTACCTCCAGATCGTGTGGCTGTAACTGTAACTGGATATGGCTTGCCCCTGGTTCTGGTTTCATGTACATATACCCTGGCCTACGTGCTTCCTGGTGTATATTTATGAACCTATGAGACAGCCATGTCTGGATAAGACAAACAACGCAAAGGAAAGCTGGATCATAAAAAATAAACCACATATTCAAACAATTTAAAAAATATATTCCATGTTATCTTTACCACAACAATAACTTTTTATAACTTTTAAGATGAAGCAAAAAGGATAATTTTTTTGAAATTGTCAAATGTATTAGTATTAGTAGCAGCAAGTTTAACATAGAATTTAACATTATATTAATAGTCATACACGCCTATGAAATACATGTTTGTGGAAATAAAAAAATAAATAAAAAGCTTTCAAATTTGATTTTAGGTGGCGCTGGCAAATCTTGCAGTCATATAAACATCAGAGGCAGCGGAGATTTCAACTCACCCGCATTTGGTTGTGACTCCCAACGCCTCGTCCCCCAGAGTCAGAATTGAATTTATAAAAAAAGCAACCCGATTGCCTCCCGCTCGGTTCAAACACGGTGCCCTCCACGCACGCCAGTGGCAAAGAATTATCCATTAGAAAACTATGTCACATAAGATGAATTACAGGGACAAGCTTTGATGCGGAAGAATTTTATACATTAGAAAACTATGTCACATTAGACGTATTACAATTACAAGCTTTGACAGCCGACTGTTCACAAAAGACTACAACGCACCCAGTGATGAGACATACATGCCATTGTCCCAACCAAAAATGCCACAAACAAACAAAAAAAATAAAAATAAACCACCCAGTCAATCATTGAAGCTGATTAACATAGTCAATATTGTCACCACCTTGCGCTGCATAAACGAGCCATTATTATTTCCAATTACAATGACACATTCTCAAATCTCAACTCCCGTAGAAATAACTTGTCCATCTAATACAACAAAATAACAATAAAAAATCAATAATAATTAGACATGCACGCAGCCACAGAACATTGCCATCTACTTTTAACTCTTAGCCATTAAAACTTAGAACTTACAGTGGACTTTTTCCTAGGTCGTCCTCTTCCGCGGGTAGCAGTGGCTATTTTCCTGGCCGCTCGTTCAGCTTTTTCCTGCAAAATACGGATTGTTATTAATAAAATAAATAAAAATAATTAAAAACCAAAACCAAAACCAACCATATCATACTCTTACTGCTAAAAGACTATACTGTACAGCTTTTATATATAAGTTTTCTTTTTTTTCCGTAAACAAATTCTGCAATAAGTTTTTCGTATATTTCTTCATTCATTATATAAAAACTAAATCCGCCAGAGCCTTGTGTTCAGGTATTTATCCAGGTTTCTGTGACGCGAAGCTGAAAGATTAATGCCATTTTTTTTGTCAGCAATGGAATAGGAAGCTGGTCTACATAGACACGCAACGTCAACCAATAAGAAATGAGAGCAGCCAGCAAATCTCTAAAATAACGGCATTTGGGGGTATAATAGCATTGATCTAATAATACTCAAAACAACACTTAATTGTGCCCAGTTGTCCTGTAATCGAAGAGTGACCACTGGGGTAACAGCAAAGTATTTATCGGTAAAATGAATTGACCTCATGGTACATTGTTGTCCAATTTACTAGTAGAGGTTTGGACGCGGTGGGCTCATCACCTGCTCGTCTTTAATTTCTGATGCAGAGTCTTTCTAGCCATGGGTAAGGTGATGAGTGGTGTTAGTCCTTATTGTCATTTGGATTTACTTCCATTTGTCATGTACACCCTTCATAGCTTGACATATGGCTGGCCCCTACACTGCTTTATGTGGTATATAAGGGACTCAATAAACAACAATAAAACAAGACAAGCATAGCCTGTACACATTTCTTGTCGGTTAGCGTAGCATCTGAGTTAGTGTATACTGCCCCATGAGTTACCTGTTTCTTTCTAATCTTTTGCAGAGTGTGGTGTTGAGGGAGTTGAACATGTCACCCAACGATTACATTGGGGCCTTATTAAAATTGGGACGCTCTCCAGCCCACGCAGTGACCACTCCATGCGGCCACTGTGTCTCCTTCAAATAATACAGCAGTCAAAACAAAAACCCTGGGGCGTAATCTCATCGACTGACAGTCATGTCTATGATACATGTATGGAGCTGAAGGGTGAAAAAAATAGAATCTGCTCATTTGCCCTATTAGACTGCACCAACTGTGATTTATCAAATTAAAAAAAACACTACACATACCTCATCTGTTAAAGGGGGTCTGCCTCTTCCTCTTCCACTACTTGGCACCTGTGCAAATATTTGATTTTCAAAAATTAACAAACCATGACAAAAACTACCCACAATTCATAAACTTAGTAAGTTTTCTATTATTATAGGACAAGATCGTTAGAATATGTCCCCCTGCAACTTGACCTTGCTATTCGGGAAGTACCGAAAACAAATCATGAGATTCCTTATATTCACCATTGGAAAGTTGTTTGTCAAGGTCCTTTTTACTCACAATAGAACGACCTCAGGGAAATGGAAAACCCATCCAACGGTTTTGACCTATTCCAAATATATTATCATAAAAAAACTCCACTAGTATATTATAGTGCCTCATGATAAGCCAATATTCTTACTTGTAACTGATGGGTTGGCAAACTCGTAGTATATGGACCATGGACCAGAAAACATGGAAACACAAAACTTAAATTATTACGACATTAGCCATCCGAAAGCTGCCAGTTGTCTACAACATTCAATGCATGAGCAAAATGTACACTGCTCTTATATTATCTACCAGAAGGATGCCGGTATTGAAGTATTGTATCAGGTACTCGGTCTCGATATATAATTCATTTCTTCTCTCCATACCTCTGATACCTAGAGATAGTACTTGGGTACTCATTACCCTCACATCGATGCTTCGATACCTTGAATACTTCCGGGATCAATTTTTTTATCTGAGTTAAATGAATACTTACGGAAAAACTAGGACCTGGATGAAGGCCATCTAGGATACTAGGTGAAGGTCGTCTAGGGTCAACTCAACTCCTTACGGAAATGAAGTATAGCTATTTTTATATGTTCTTGGTATCAGTACTCGATACCTTTGAAATCCGAACATGTGAGTACCCCATATCGAGGATATTGAAATATTGGTATTTTGCCAGTCCCTAGATGATGGTAGTGTCAAACTAGTAAGCCATTGCTAAAAATTTACAGAGTTCAAAACATTCAGCATCTTTCTTTCTTTATCAATTTCCATTCTACCCTTCGGTATAAGGTTCAACATTCAGTATCAAGGAAAAAGTATCCCAAGTGGGCATAACTAGCATCATTATTATTTGCGATTCGTCGCCCATGATCACCCCTGTCACTTCCAGGTATCTTCTTAACGGCCTTGGTTATTATGTCAACATCCCGAGAATGAAAAATTTGGTTGCGGACATGGCAGTATTAATCAAAGGGGCTGAAATGTATACCTACAATATTTTCAAAATTCATAATAAAAATATTTTTTAAAATTGTGACTGTACAAACCTTCACTTCAGTTTTCATTGCCTTTGCTGGTGGTGCAGGTGCCTCAGGTGTAGCCTAAAATCATAAATATTGTATATATATATAATGTATTTTTAGGAAATCTATCCAACAAAAACATGAAAAGACACAAATACAATAATAATAATATAATAATATATTCTCTTTATTCACCCCAGGGGGTAATTTGTCTTTAAGGTCTAT
This sequence comes from Dirona pellucida, assembly GCA_030265205.1. Classification (NCBI taxonomy): domain Eukaryota; kingdom Metazoa; phylum Mollusca; class Gastropoda; order Nudibranchia; family Dironidae; genus Dirona; species Dirona pellucida. The sequence goes on from JARDUL010224250.1 coordinate 16,966, forward strand.
TTTGAGGACAGACAGGAATAACCCAGGTGTCAGCCGCAGTGCAGCACCGCAGAGTGGGATCAAGGTCTTGAGAAAAAAAACCAGTTGTTTCCACCAGGATTTGAATCTGCGACCTCTCGAACCAAATGTGAGTGACTCAGCCACTACGCCACCGGTTTCACAATATGCTAAAATCTAGAAACAATATCGTTTTAAACAGCTTTCAATTCTTTTTGTGTGGAGTCAAGATAAGGTGACGACAATAATGAAAAACAAATATTTTGATGAGAGATTGTCAAGTCTGGCAGAGACTGAGCGCATGGAATACAATACCAAAAGAAGTAAGACAAGCATCTAGCATTCATAATTTTATATTGCAGTGAAATTTTAAGTATTTTTAATTTTACTTTTATAGAGCTTTTATAATAAAAACTTATTTGATTCTGATAGAATGCCATTTTATGCCTGCTGAAATGTACACAATGTATTCAGAATTCAGAATCCATCAAGAAAAGAACTATAATTCAAATTCAATTCAAAAGTGTAAAGCACATATAATAATAAAGTCATAGACGAGCATAATGTTATTAATCATACAATACTTAAATATTATGTATTATTATTAATGTTATGTATTATTATCAAATCATACCTCTGTATCACTGGTTTCCTCATCCTGATCAACTTCAGCATCCTGGTAAAACAATATAAAGTTGTGTTATCATTACTGCAAGATGTAACTTATGAATTACTACACAAATCTTCCATCAGAATTACATTTCTAAGCTGTTTAGTCCCCACATCATAATTACTGAAGTATTGATACATTATAGCATCTCAATATTATAATCAATCATGAATAAAATGACAGCTAAATGATTATAAAAATGCATTGTTGAAGTTCACAGGTCTTAACTGATTCGTTACAAATAATTAGTATTAATAGTAAACAAAATAATAATATAATAATTGCATCTATATGGCGCCTATTCACTATGGAGGGCTCTAGGCGCTTTAAAATGACACACATCACTATAACACACCACGCACACAGATACATGTAATGCTTCTAAAAATAAATAATTAAAACTATTTTGCATCAATAATTTCTCATGGTAAAAAGTCATATAACTATAGAACAATTAAAAATTAACTGACATGAAGTAAAGGATTTAAATGCAATTTCTAAAAACATATTGTCAGCAATCGAAAATTATATA
>JARDUL010224360.1:0-18151 GCA_030265205.1 Dirona pellucida
GGGGGGGCAAATGGGTTTACACTATAAAAGAAAGTCCATCAAAAGAGGACCAATAGAAAGCAAGATTTGTAGCCAAAGGCTATTCTCAGATCCCTGACATTGATTATAAAGAAACATTCTCGCCCACAGCACGAATTACCTCAATCAGAACTTTAGTACAATTATTAACTGTTCAAAATAATATGACTGTTCATCAAATGGATGTAAAAGCTGCATTTTTGAACGCTCCCATTGATAGGGAAATATTTGTTGAACAACCAAAAGGATTTGAAATTAAAAGCAGTACAGGTGAAAAACTTGTGTATAGATTGAAGAAGTCTCTATATGGACTAAAGCAATATGAATTTCATCTAATCATTGATTTTTGGTGTACAAGTACAAGCTACAATCAAGTGGGGGTGTTAGGATGATTATTATCTGTACCTACAGAAACTTTTATTCTAGGTAACTCATTCCTGTTGTAAAACGACTAAACTTGATTTGTTATTATTTTTGCTATTGTCCCTTCCTGTTTTTCCTACTGTTCTCATCATGGACGAATGACTACCTATCTTCAATAAAATTATTACCCATCCGTAATCTTCTGTGGCGACTGTTCCACATTATTATTATTAATTCAACCATTTAGGATGGCATCTCAAGCCTCCTTAACAGTTAATGTAAACAGCTTTAAAGTTGGTTACAATGACACCAATTTATACCAGTGTCTACCCCAAGATGAAATTTAAGATAAAATGACGACAAAATGACATATCGAATATTGGTCAAACCAAAAATCACCGAAAAATTGGTGAGCAATCATTTACTTTTTCGGCACCCCACTTTTGGAACACACTACCGGTGCATGTCAGGTATTCCACCTTTTTACTTCATGAATGACAATATTTATTTACCGTCATTATGTTTTATGTATTATATTATGATTGTAAAGCGCTTGGAGCCTGTTCAACGGGGTATTAGAACAGAATGAGCTAACCTAGTAAATAGTGGAAGACATTGGTAAAGGCCTCACTGTGGCATGAAACAATCAATTACATCGATTGTATGACTCTGTAGTAAATAGTGGAAGACATTGGTAAAGACCTCCCTATGGCATGAAACAATCAATTACATCGATTGTATCACTCTGTAGTAAATAGTGGAAGACATTGGTAAAGACCTCCCTATGGCATGAAACAATCAATTACATCGATTGTATGACTCTGTAGTAAATAGTGGAAGACATTTGTAAAGGCCTCACTGTGGCATGAAACAACAATGTATGGTGATTGTATGACTCGGTAGTAAATAGTGGAAGTTACTGGTAAAGGCCTCACTGTGGCATGAAATAATCAATTATATTAATTGTAGTGGAAGTTATTGGTAGTATATTTATCGTTTGATCACTGTTTCCCTCTGAGCAAAGCTAAGATAGACAAAAACTTCTCCCAGCCACTTATAGTGAAGAAACACGACAATAAACTCTCTGTGCAAGATGAAACATGACCAGGAATGGAGGAAACATCTTTCAGCATGGAAGCATCAATGATTGTACTACAATCAAGAACAGATTGAACAAAATCTGGTTGGACAACACTTTTTATGATCGAATCAACACTTACTTAACCCTTGGAGAATCTTTCGCTTCTTCGTTGCAAGTGTTCTTCCTTGTTTGGGACGCCCCCTTTTCTTTACTTGAGATGGTAATTTATATCTGAGGGTGGTATCATTAAAATCGTCATTATCATTGGCAATGCTCGGAGCATTGGAATCAGGATCCAGAGACAAAAACTCAGAAGCACATAGAGGTGACTGGCCCAGAGGACATGAAGATACCTGACTGGCAAGAGGAACAGACTGAGGAGCAGACAAAGATACCTGACTGGCAAGAGGAACAGACTGAGGAGCAGACAAAGATACCTGACTGGCAAGACGGACAGACTGAGGAGCGAATGAAGGTGCCTGTCTCGAAGCAATTGAGACTGAATTGTGCGACACAGACTGAGGAGCACATGAAGCATTTGAAATAGGATCGAGAGATACACTACCTTCACTGACAGAAACAATGTTGTTCACATGATCTCCCTCCATCCACAAAACGGTCTTTCCTCTCTTGATCGAATTGGTCATTTCAACCAACATGTCCAAGTGACAATCAAATTCATCTTGTCCAAGATTGGACAAAACATCCACAAATTCTTTCAACTTACAGGTGGCGAGGCGAAATTTTTCTGTTTGACTCAGCACACGCCCACCATGAGATGGCACAGAAACATTAGAAGATGACGAGAGAGAATTTGACATAGTATCATTGACATAAACATCAAGGGAATGTTGTGAAGAAACATCAGCAATTGTAAACAAGGGAATATTCAAATGTTGACGGTGTGCAAAAATATGAGAACAAACTAATTTTTGGGACTGAGAAACAAAGCAATCACACCTACCATTGAATATAGAATAAAACTTTCCATTTGGATCTAAAACAGTTCCGCCGTCGCCAACAACATAGACCTTTTGGAATGACTTCTCCAACTCCAGTTTCATAATTCTGGCAGCAAATGGAGTACACAACTTGTAAATGTTGTCAATTTCGTGAGAAATGAAAGGACAGTTTGAAACAAATAGTTTTTTCTTCAACTTCAATTTTGATTTACTCAAAGTGGAATGAACTGACTTCACTGTCTGCAGCTGGTCGTCTGTGGATACAGTTTTTCGCTTTTTCGCCTTGTGGTTCTGGATATCTCTTTGTGTTAGAGTTCGGCCGTGATTCTCTAGAAAGTATTTTGAAATCTCCCCGGGTTTCATGTTCATCCCAAGAAGGCTGTGCATCTCCTTCTTCTGTGCCTCATCCAACCTCCTGTTCTCAGGGTAAACAATGGCCTCTGTGGAAAAAAACAAATCCAGTTAGACAAAAGGAATGCGGCATTGATTGATGCCATATCTTTTCCATTGAATGTCTAACTGTCTTATACAGGGATGTCAGTGAGCTTTTAGAAAAAAGGTATGCAAAAAAGGTGAAAATAGTGTAGCTCCAGGTATAAACAAATAACAATACAAAGAACGCCGTGATTCCCACAGTTGGAGATTTTAATTTTGTTATTTGTTTTATGTGCTTGTTGGCTGATGAAGGGGAGACCCGAAATGTTCTTTGTATTGTTATTTGTTTATACCTGGAGCTACACCATTTTCACCTTTTTTGCATACCTCTTATTTGGATTTTAGCTTCTGACAGCCCTCATTCCTTTTTTCAGAAAAAAGTAGGAAAATCCTGCGTTCTCAAAACCGAACCTGACCTGCTTACAACTGAAGCGTCACAAGAAGGTCCGCCTGTATGATAACATTTAAAGTTGCAACAGTCTGTACTTATCTAGACTAAGTTAGTTGTTTTTTCCAATCCTCAATGTGTTTTGTTTGTAAGCAATCTCAATCAACATTCATTATGTAGTATGCCTTGTCATAACATGTTGAATGCTATCATTATAGATGGACTTTTTTGGTCTGTTCATTTTATTATCGAACATTTCGACATGTGCATGTGACTTTTCATCATGTGATAAGAATTTTATTCTAATCACATTATAAAAAAGTCACATGCTCATTAAAAGTCCCAACTGATTAGACCTATCTGGACTTGATAAAATTATCTGGATTCTCTGTAACTGTAACGTCTTTTCTCTTCTTTATTTATTAGTTATAGTATTAACGCATCTTTAGCCTTAGCTTCTAGTTTCCGCAGAGGACAAATGAATTCGATTGAAGTTATTGTGGTCTGTTTCTCCATAACCAGGCCATTCAAATCAAGTTTGATCTCTGACTCTGAGAGAGATTAAATGATTGACAGAACAGTCATTCTCAAGCAAGATTTCGAACTGAAGCGATCAACTCAATAAAAGTGAAAACGAAAGTAGTCCCGAATTTGACTCATTGATACAGAAAATACTACCTGGCTGGTTATTTCCGATTTTTTACAAAGAGAGAAAGTAAATGATTCCATTTGCGGCATTGACTTCAGACTATATTTTTTTCTTTCGCATTTTTTCGATAAAAATTGTGGAAGGAGTGTGTGTATATATTTATATATAAAAAATCGGAAATAGCCAGCCAGGTAGTATACATATATCTATATTTAAAAAAAAAATTAAAAAAAATTAAAAAAAAATTAATAAAATATTTTTTTTATAATTAATTTTATAATTAATTCTTTCTATTATGGGTAACCAATGTAATTCATAGAAAATTGGAACAGAATGAGCTAGCCTCTTCTACTTTAAAGAAGAACTCATAAATTGCTAGGGAGGGTAAGGATGTAATCTTCCAGAAGAGCCAATGTTTTCTATCACAGATGAAGAGTGGTAGAACCCCCCCCCCCTCGCATTTTTATCACATCTTTATCTACTTTCTTTGGGTTTTATTTTTAACAACATCTGTTTTTGAAAAAAATATTCCTTAGGCTGGAATACGAGGCTCGCAACAAAAAGAAGGAAGAGAAGGAGATGAAAATCATGCAATACCTAAAGGAGCAGGAAAAAGAGAAGGAGAATGCTCCTGTACAAGCCTAGACAGCCAAATCCACCAACATGAAAAAGGTCTGAAGGACAACAGAATAATCAGCGACACTACTAATGATGACCAGCATTAAACTTAATTACACTCTTTATGTCTATTATATATACATAAAAGATAGCATTTATCAATAATTTGGTACGGTGTAATTGTTTGAAATTTTTTGTTGTTTTGTTTTTAATGTAGGGGTTGATAATACGACATTATAATAGAATTTTATTTGAGTAAAGAAAGAACGATACAAAAACGCAGCTGGATAAATTTCCATGTTGAAGAGAAGAGTATACTAGTAGTCAGCTCCTCTTACTTAAAAGTATGGTAGTAGACGGGAGAAAGTAACGGACTGGTTTTATGTGCAGCATGCGTTTGACACAGGTAAATACTTCTTTTTTTTTAAAGATAGATGAATAAAAGAATGAATGACAATGATTTGTCAAAGAGACTCCGACTTGACCACTTGCTGAAACATGATTTTACTTTGTTAGAGTTTTTTTTTGAGGTGGCAACTACTTTATAATTGTGATTATTATAATTATAATTACACTTTTGCCACAATTATTTGTTTGTTTGTCATATTATGCACAAATTTAGAGAGAGTTTGTGGATGTATTAAGAACGTGTTATCCACAAATAGCAACAAGATCCTTACCAGAAAGCTCATATGATAATATAATATATAATATTTATATATAAATATTCGAGGTGTATTGAAAATGGTTTGTAGGAAATAAAAATGGTGGTTGGGTTGGCATGGGGTAGAGTTTAAATGGTTTGTTTTATGTTTGGAGTAATGATAATTATTATTATTATTGCTGCCTTTGTGGGGAATTTTTTATAAATTTTTTTAATAGTTACCATATCTAGTTATGTAGTTTTACTCTTGTTTTTCATAGCATGACATCTAAATATAAATATTTTCTTACTGTAGAAAATTTTTAATCTATTATTGAAATCGGGCTATAAATAGTTTGACGAAATGACAGGATAGACATATCAGGAATCCATTTTTTTTCTTAAATTAATAAATGTTAACTTTTTCATTACATTAAAAAAAATTGTGTGATGTATGTTGTTTGAGTGAAGGAGATGGAGGGATGATTAACTTGCGGTATTTCTATTATATTCATTCTTCTATCATCATCGAAATCGTCCCTACTAGTCATGCACACTTCATCAGGAATCTGGAATCTGTTTATTATTTGGGTTGTACATAATCAGGTTTGATTTCAAGGCAATCATCAGTTTATTTATTTATTTTAAAATTTTAAGAGAAAAAGTTTGTCAAGAGTATTTAATCATTCCAAGCTGCCGATCACTTCTTCAGACTACATGCATAACACCCAGGAATATATTCACAACAGATTTAGTTAAGAGCATTGATAGAGTTATTAATATGTCAGTTTTATGGCATTAAGGTTATCACTTTGATATTGATATCACAAGGGGCAACAGGTGGCTAGTAGATATGGACTTGATAGTTAAATGGATTTGGGTTTGAGTCCCTGTCCCTCGCGTGTGAATAGCTTCGGTGTTGCTAACACCTAAAATTTAACTTTAGACTTTTTAAGTTATTACATAAGAGAAAAAAAGGGGGGGAACAGATGTAAAAAGGCAAAAAAAAAAGCTAAAGTAAGTTGAATTTTACTGTTTGCTTTCAGGTTTTTGTCTTGACATGACGTCTCTTCATAATAATACAAATTCATTTTTGCTCAAATGTTTTCTTATTTGCATAATTTATTCTTATTATTCAGCCGTACTTTTGTTTTTTACTCCCCTTATAATGTCTATTTTCTACCAAGGTAGATAAAGACATAGCCGAAGGCAAAACTGTGATGTAAGATGAAACAGTGAAGGGGCAGATCCTGTGTAATATTCATATGATTTTATCTACCACTCGTTTCTTCTAAAATTCTCAGAATGTTTGACTGTTGTTGCCCAAAAGCTTACTGAATTAATGTTTTTTGTTTTATTTTCATTTTTTTTAAAAGACGAGATTCTGTGATGTAAATTTAAAAACCAATTAATTTGTATATATATGGAATGTTTAACCTGTGTGAATTATTTTTATTTTGTTTATGTTTGTTTTTTTATAGATATTTTAACATCTTCTTATTGCATTTTTGTTTGACTGTCTGGCGCGTCAAGCTAATAATCGGTAACTTTAGGGGGAGGGTTGTGATAATTGTAACAGTCCAATTTTACATCAAGACACATATTATGCTTTGATGCGATTTACTCAACTTGATCATGAGTATAAGCATAAGCCTCTGCAACATTCCTCAATTATTGAATCGTGACGACAGACACTGCCCAGAGATGATGATGTAAACTTGGTGTAACCCAACAAGTGTTTTATTTGATCACATGACCAACCAAAGGGAAGAAAGAATTCAGCAATCTGTAAAATACATTCATCTACACTTAAGATCTGTGGAAATTGAGCCTACGAAATGTATTGGACGAATAATTAACCAGACAAAATACAATTAAAATCAGAGACAGAAACTAATATTGTGGAAAAAATTGATTGTTGAGTAAAGATGTGTGTATTTAGAAAATAGATGTTCTCACTCCAGATTGTAATATCAAAGCGTTGCCTGTGAAATGGATTATAACTCTGCCTTTGGTTGGGTCGGGACAGGAAGAAGATTAATTTGTTTAAGGAACTCTTTTAAAGCAATGTAGATTAAATGTGTAGTGCATGCATCATCTCCGTCACAATTTGTGAAATTTGGTCAATAATCTGATCCCATATAGATATATTATGTGTATGTATATATTATTATCATAATCTGAATTCTTGAACTTTTCTTTTTTTTGTTTTTTCTCTTTCCTTTATATTATTTTCTCCATGAATCATGTAGATAAGTTTAGGCAGCTTCAGGAACATGATGAAATTAGCAGACTCAACTAGAACTAGAAGTTGACTTGGTCAAACTAAAAAGAATACAAAAAATGGGTAGAGAGAAAGGTTAGAATTAAAATCCCTTTAAATATTGAACAAAAGGAATGAAAAAATAAATGATAATGGTATAGCGTCATGTTTATGACAAATGTGATAAAATGGAATTTTTGAGTCACTGCATCGTCAGCTAACACTAACAGACACAGAAACCATAAAGGTAATTGATAACAGGTAGTCTTGAAGGGCCATGTGATTTTTTCCCTGAAGTCAGACAGTCCATTAGATATTGAATATCGTCAAATGTAGTGATTACCATCAACAAGTCCAGGACGCCCTCTTAAAACATTCCTGTCATTCAGATAATGTATTTGAGTTTTTATTCCTCTCTCTCTCTCTCTCTCGCTTAATCCAATCTTTTCTTTCTCCGTACTTTGGATTTCTTTTTGATACGATGGTGCATGATCATCCTATTACTTAATAATAATAATGTCGTGTGGATATTCTCCTGACTTGTGTAGATTTCCGAGATGTACAATACTGCTTAATTTACAATAATTTTATATCCCACATACCACTTTTCCTACTATAAATGTTCTGTCGTCACTATTTATTACATCCTTTAATATCACAACTAGTACTAGAGATTTATTCTTTTTTTAATATATATATATATATATAAATAATTGTATGTATTTTTGAAAGCTTACGAGATTTTTATATATATATGCAGAATGAATGTGCTGCACTCTTTGCCGTACACTATAATCAGTATTCCGAGTGAGGTTTGGAACGGCAAGGTCTTCTTTCTCTTCATTTTCACACATTTCCATTCCTCATAATAAAAGAATTGGAATTTCTTTTCGACGCATGCATGTTTTTTGCTTTTACTTTTAGTTTTTTTTTGTCTGTGCATGATAGCGCATCTTCACACGAGACGATGATGAATCCTTTAGAGAAGATATTTTTTATGAAATTATTTACAATTACCAGAAATGAAGAGTCGAGTTTGGTTTGGCCCCATTTTGTCCCAATTCCTCAATTAATTCCAATGAATTTAGAACTTAATACATCATACAAAGATGTGAACAAATGTCTGGGCACCAATATGACTTGCTGGGGCTACATGACTATAATTTACAACATAGTTTCTAAACAGAGAAATTAAAATGAAAGAGAAAAAAAATCCAACCCCCCAAAAAAGAGAGCACAATTCAATATCTTTCAGCAAATTGGTTTGCTGCATTTTTTTTTAAAAAGAAAGAGACTTTAACCCATAGGTTGTGACTTATTTGACTTAAAGTAAAAGCCTTCCACTAACAAAGTCGTTAGATTTCAAACCTTTTCCTCCCATTTTCCTGATCTCAGTGGTGAAATCAAACCATTCATTCCTGGGTTGTTTTTTGTTTGTTTGCGGTTCTTCTAAATGTTTCTAGGTGTTAATAATAGGTCGTTTAAAGAAGAAGAAAAAAAGAGGCTTCTTATGATGAGGTCTAGCCAAACTCCTCAGACTGGTAGAGATTTTAAACTGGGACTCAATTTATTTTTTATTAATCCATACCTCGTCAATCCACTTTCATATGCAACTACCTTTTTATTTATTTGCTACATTGGTTTGCAAGAGTTTTAGATGTTCAAATTAAAACAAATTTCTTCCAAGATGGATAGAAATAGAAATGATATATATTATTTGAGTTTGGCTTTTATGTTTAGTTTTAGTGTCTTAAAATAGCAGTAGTATTATTATGTGGTGTCAGTGGCTGTGTGGTTAGACTGCTGGATTTGAAATTGTGAGATACCGGGTTTGAATCCTGGCCGAAGCTTCTGATGTTGAGTCATTAGGGAAAACTCTGCACATTTCTTCCCTCACTTGACTCTGGTGTGAATGAGTACCTACAGGCTTAGTAAAATATTGTCAGCATGTTAGTATGATGCTCCTGACAGGCTGCTCTATTGTATGCTACCTGGGGAGTCGAGAAGGAATTTATATGACACTGCACTGCCCACAGCCTAACGGGTGGGATAAATGATGTACAGGCTATGAGGCTGTACTTGTATGGGGATACGGACTATTAACTCATCTTTATTACCTCCACATTGATCCCATCCTAGTCAAGATCTATAGTTAATAGTTGTGACGTTAATGTGAGGTTATACTGCATGAGAAGTGCCGATCTGATCGTGATTTCAATTGTAGATGCTCAGTACCTGGCACATTCTGGACAGAATAAGATTTTTAAAAGGTGAATAACAACAAGCAAATGGATTCAAGTACATACAGTTTACCTTTTGGGTTTCCCAGCTATCATTAACACAGCACATCTGTATGTAGCCATTTACTTATACACCTTTGATTTTCGATTTACAGACAACTCCCATGGTCGTGGGTTTGAATCCTAACTCAGTCGCCTTTTTATTTCTTCTTGGGCAACAAACTTTACTCCAATTTCCTCACTCAACCCAGGTGCAGAAATGGGTATCGTATCAGCTTACAACTGGGGAAGTCATCTGTGATAAACCAGTGTCCTATCCAGAAGGGTGACATATTGTCACTCTGTACGCTACGCAATATGGAAACTGGGATGAGCACCAGCTTTATGGGGCCTTAAGGACTTTGTTCAATTTATTTGATAAAAAAAGGCATTCAGAGCGAAATACTTTTCCTAACAGTAACAGTAGGTATAGTAAAATAGTATATACCCAAACCTAATCCAAACAATCCTTTGGATGCCAATAATTTGGTTTTGATAACTGATTTTTATCTCAACTGTCACCACCGCCTCACAATAACCACATTTTTCATGTGATGAAAATAAACTTGAAAGTAACAATAATGAAAAAAAACCGAAATAAACAAACAAAAATGACATTCTAAGACAAATGCAGATTTCACTCATACTGTACCCAACACCAAACAACCCCAAAGTTCTCCTATTTATCACATATGTTTATAACAAAAAGCATGGCACTGGCAGGAGTAGTAAAACAATACAGGTGTTTTGATGCTGAATCATCTTTATTCACACATGTCAAATTACAAAATGAAAATCTTTTTTAACTGTAATAATTCATATTACGTCTTGCAAAGACAAATCACCCATCCGCACAAAATCGTCAACAGTCACAACACAATGATCAGAATACACCCAAACTTTACAGCACAGTCAAATAGATATTCCGCAAGAAGACATCACAGTTGAAAATTCATAATATTATTACCTAAAACAAAAACAGATACATGCAAAAACAGCTTCCTTTCACGCACGATCTCAGATTGGAACAATACAACAATCAGCAGTTTGTCTCCGGACGTCATCAAAATGCTCATCATATCAAATTAAATTTGCTGTGAGAAATAGTTGGAAGACATGGCTTTTGTATCTCACTTACAGTTACAGATCAAGACCAATAAATTGATTTGAAAGCTGTAAGTTTAAATTATATGATTGACTTTCACCACCCACTTGAGAGACATCCGTTAAAAAATTAGATTTATCTCCAGATCATTCATATGTACATACAAGACAATCATGATTGGTACAAAATCCACAAATTTGGTAAATACAACTGTCCCCAGTATGTCGAGTATATATATATGTCTTTGTTTTAACGCCACATCACAAATACACCATAAGAAGGAAATGACAAAAGGTGTCATTTACAATGAGGAATTCTTGATTGTCTATTTTTCTGGCATCATACCACTTTCCTGCTACTGAAAAAGAAACTTTCAACTGGTGTTTGAAAAGGTGAAACATTCTCATACGTTTAATATCTAAATAGTCCAGTACAACAACTCTGTTTCCTGACTAAAATCTCATGCTGCATACATAAAATAAGTTGCATTGAGGGTTGTCGATTGGCTGTGGCAGTGTAAACAAAATAAAATTATTTCTGACACATTGTCAAGTCAGTCTGTTTATAATATAGTTCACACAAAATTAGTTATTCCAAATTCACAGTTTATACCCAAGTATTATTCAAAAGACTTCAGTAAGTACTGTGAATAGAGAGTTCAGTGATCTGAGAGTGATTGGCAGAATGCCACAGCAGCTGTCCAACTTTAAGACCAGAAATATAAGGTTTGTAATCCATCACCAAATGAACATGATAAAAAAGCTTTGTACATCTTGGCAGTTCAGTGGACTTGGGTTTGCAATTAAAACAGTTGCAAAGTTGGAATCAATTTACTTCGGCAATGGCAGAAACAACTCGGAGCAAATAAAAAAATATCTCATTATCATACAAATTCCACTGTTAGACATTCCAATTTTCTAGTACGTAATTCGAAATACATTGTATCCTTTCACACACAAAAAGAAAATTGGAATAACCAACCAGTTTCTAAGGCAACAGTTAATTGTCATGTTTTTCATTCATATTCTTTCTGATATCCACACAGCCCCTTTGCAGCCTGCCTTGATGACAGTTGTCAGTAATGTATACGCCGGCGCCTGTAGTAAAAAATAACAGAAATAATACAAAGTTATTCAACAGACAATGCTACACCTTAATTTTTTCAATTATAAAATGTCATTAATCAGCTTTATATCATTATATAAATGGTTAACATGCAAAATTGAATATATCACTGGTGATACACTGGGTACTGGAGGGTTTTAACATTGAGTGTGTGTGGTCAATCTCACCTTTTCTGCACCATGCTGACGCCCAATTTCATGATGATGGAGCTCATCGTCTCGAAATTTTTTAAGTTTCTGTAAAATGCAAAGCAAATTAATATTAGAGTGTGTTAAAAACAAACAAACAAACTCTCATCTTTAAATTACCCCATTCAGCAAGTATATGTAATATCATGTATTAAAGCAGGGCGGTTTGCAACATTATATAATTTCCCTCTTGGGATTAATAATTTATATCTAACCTTATGTATCCTTTACACTTAGTATTGCATCACTATAGTCACAATTTATAATGCATTTTTGTCTGGTCTATCTAACAACTGCTTTTACAAATTGCAGACAATGACGCAAACGTGCTGCAAAAAATTTTCTAGAAAAAAAGGAAGGTACATCACGTCATCCTTCCATTAATACAATAATTGGAGACCTTCTCTCATTAATTTCTTTTAGCACTTCTTTGTTCTTTCTACTTTTGCAGTCTTTCTTTCTGTCTTTCTTTATCAATACCTATTGTAACTTTCAATGTTAGGTTCAATTACTATGAACAAATTTCCTCCATAAATCTTTACCATGACTTATTTTCTAACTTCATTCCTCTCCTTTCTACATTTTCAGTTATTTTTTTCCTCCATATAGTTTTATTAAAACTAAAAGCAACATTAATGGTTTAGTATGAAATCAGGGGACAACCTACCTCCAACAAATCTGCATGCACCACTGGGTCGTCTTCCACCAACTCACGGATCTGACTGTTGTAGTGGTTCCCAATCACCTCCTCCACTGCTACTGTACAAGCCATGGCAGCTTCTTTACTTATCAGTGCAGTCCCAGCACCTACAAATGCATAAAAAACACATAAGACAGATATCAATTTTTAAGCTTCACCTGGATTTTAACAAATGCAATCAGATGTATCAACAGCAACAACACACCAAGATATGACCGTCACAGATACTTTGTCTATTTGTAACCAAACATCAGCCTTTGACATGCTCAAACCCACCATGAAGGAAGAAATCGTCAAATCCTGCCCCACACCTGACTTGCTCCCTTATATGGCTAATTCAAAAAATGTGCCATGTTCTTACTCCGACTCCCACATCAACCTAAAAATCAGGTGAAATTTAGACCAAAAAACAAAACAAAGACCAAAAAAACCAAAACAAACATTAACAAAGAGCACAACTAAAACAAAAAAATTAATCTAACACGAACACCAGCAAAGTAAGTGGCCACACAAAGAAGGTCAGTGAATAAAACACCATGAGGTAATATAAAATACAGTCAACCATTATCATGCAATATAGCATTTCGACCACCAGTACCAATCAACCTTATAATATATTAACTTTTCACTGAATCACCATGCTAAATACTGATCACAAATAACGAGGTGTAGAGTTAAACCTGACGACAACTTAAAATTTTGTCTTAGCCAGGAGAGACTTGCCTCGTTCCTCGAAAACCAATTCTCAGTTGTGAGCCACTTTTGAGAGTATATTTACAGACATAGATAACAACAAACACAATACAGACCTTGACCTTACCTAAGGCAAACCCAGCAACGTTCCATATCGGAAGTAACACTGTTGGTCTAACTCTCTGCTCCGCCATTAGAGCTATGAAAGTTTCCTTATGCTCTATTTCTTGATCCCACATTTCCTGTGATGTTCAAACCATAAAGCAAAAGAGTGAGAGTGTAGAATTCATAAACACCAGGATCTCATTCTTATGTTTTCGCTCTTCTTTTTCATGATACTTGGCTAATCCATACTTAGATATCAGAGGTAAAATATGACATAGATGTGAAAATAAAAATGAGACCTCAAAAGTTGTACAATAAGAGAAGTAATTTAGTATCAAAACAATACAAAATAATGTAATAAAGAGCACTATCACTTTCAGCAAATGATGCAGAAAATGTCTTGTATTGTGCTGCTATAATGCAATGTGAGCTCCTTCGTTCAGCTTGAGTAACATTTCATGCTTTTTTAAGTGGAAATACTGCATCCACATATAATATTAATTATTATAAAGCTTTATCTTATGATATTGGCCCAAGTGGCAGCTCAAATTTATCCTGTAGCTAAGGAATAGCCACTAGGGTAACATCAAAGTGCTCACTGGTAAAATGTATGGATCGCATGTTCACTGTTGGCCAATTTCCTAATAAAGATGTTTGGCCTCAGTGACTCATTACCTGCTTGTCTTAAATTCATCATGCAGAGTCTTTCTAGCCATGTGATAGTGATAGGCGACGAGTGGCATAGTCTCGTTGACATTGGATGTACTTCCAATCGTCAGAGCACCCTTCTGTTGTATAAAGAGAATTTGTAATAAACAAACAAACAAACCTTTATGAGAGGCCCGATGGAAGTTTTTCCTAACACGGCCAGCTGCCCCGCATAAATCCTGTCAGCTCCTAATTCACCTGCATGATCCACGCGGATGATTCTGTCTAATGCTGCTCTCCTCCGAGCTTCTTTCAAAGTGCTCACAAACCGTCGGCCAACAATACCAGATATGGTGGGTTGAGCTCGCAACATCTCGAT
This sequence comes from Dirona pellucida, assembly GCA_030265205.1. Taxonomy (NCBI): domain Eukaryota; kingdom Metazoa; phylum Mollusca; class Gastropoda; order Nudibranchia; family Dironidae; genus Dirona; species Dirona pellucida. Next base: position 14,643 of record JARDUL010224360.1, read on the forward strand.
GGCTGTGGACATAAATTGAAAAATCACGTTATCTATTTATTAGTTTCCTCCTATTCTTGTTGAAGAATATTACCTTGTTAATAATATTGGGTGATGACCCATTTCTTCTGTGAAATACAAGTTTCCCAGTCTTTGAGTATTATAGGATTGCATCCAATATAATTATGTCTAGTCTTGTTTTGCTTCCCTGTACCATGTGTACCCTGAAATACAAACAAGACTGCATATTTTTATATATTATGCTTTTCAGGCTATGTAAGAATGGGACTGAGTCTCAGCCCCACACTAGACTATGTCATGCCCAAGCCCACAAAACGCAAAATCCGACATTTTATAAAAACAAAAAACCCACAGTGATACAGGGAGTAGGGGGAGAGGGGGATTTCGGATAAAAAGTTAGATATTTTTCCCTCACAATTTAACCCCATCAACTATTCAAGGAGTACATCGAAATTTATGAAATTTTGCATTCAACTTTGGTGCGTGTATATTCCTATTTCATTGGAATTTCATCTAATTTCTTTTTTTAATTTTACGAATAAAGAGTGCCATTGCCTTTGTCTTTTTCAATCTATAAATCTTAGACTTAGATAACTAGTGATTTCCACTATTCTTTGACTTTGAAACTTTGACTCTGAGACTGAGAATCATCAAAATGTATGATTCTTAGACTCTAAACTCTATCACTATGGACAAGTCTAGCTCAATAGCTGTAGTCTAAAGACCTCTTGCCTTAGGTCTCTATAAAATGATAATTAATAGACTGTCCTCATTTTGGCCGTGGCCATGGTGTCGGTGTTGGGTAATTCCATGACATTCAACAATAACATGACATAATGACAATGATGGATAGTAATAGTAATAGTGATGATGACGTGATGTCTAGGAATAGAGGATAGAGATCTGATTTTATATGTTCAGCTGCAAAAAAAATTCAAAAAGAAAGAAAAAAAATGCTGCTATCTCAAGCAAGAGGGTTCTACTTCTATACATTATACAGTTGTCATCCTTACATACCTTTTTGCACAGACGTCTACGTGATACTTTTAAAAAAAGTTATGCCATATCTCTTGACTCTTTGCATAAGATAAGATAGAGGTTTTCTTGGTGTTGGATGGAGTGGAGGTAGAAGACAGTTTCGTGTTTTCAATGGTCACCGGTCAGTCCATTATAATTTTTTAAAATGTTAGACCCTTATGTGCAATAAACCATAGACAAAATGGAAGGGTAATATAGACTATTTAGCGTCTGACTTTAGAGTTAGAGCGCTGAAAGTGGAGTTATCTAAAGTTTAATGTATTTATCTTGATATGGCAAACGTGCAGTTTAGGTATATTTATTAATAGCAAATTTACATCTTTTTCCATCTTTAATTTTCATCACACTATGTTAAGTATGCATCGTAGAGCCAAATCAAATGAAGCCTCTTGCGGACATTTAGTTGAAGAAATGGACGTTACTGAACCTTGGTGAGCACTTGTTGACCAAAATCATCCACTTTACTTTAAACTTTAACTTTAAAGAAATAAAGAAACCTCTTTTTTAGAAACCAACAAAAAGAAAGTCCCATTTTTAGAAGTAGAAGCGAGAAACAAAGAAATAATCAAGAAAAATCTCCAACAACCAAACAAATCAAAGAACCTCCCTCATTATCAAACAAAAAAATTCCCCGTAATAATCCATCAAGAAAAAAACCCAACAACCAAACAAAACAACAACAACTTTTAATTTAAAAAAACCCCAAACGAATTGAAATTATGACGAGTAAAATAACATACAAACATAGAAAAAAGAACGATTACGAACGATTATTGAACGATTACGATACTATAGGTCAAAAATGATAAATAAAGCTAAAGTATACATTTACCAATATTCCTTATTTATTGGTGGTGGATCCTGACTTTGGTGGGCTGGCGGACTCTGTTCTTGTTTTTTTTGTTTTTTTAATATATAGGAAACTAGAAAATATCATTGATTAATTCGGAATCAAATAATAAGTTTTTCAAAGAAATAAAAATCAGTCACCATTATAAGATAAGATAAGATAAGATTTACTTGATTAATGATCCCAAGAGGGAAATTATAAGTAATACCAAATAGCTCTGCTTGGTGATCATGAACACTGAGATAGGTAACATATTTGGGAGGAATCCGTAAGTTTCTGTCTCAAATTTTAGTGACCTGATGGGGGGTGCATGTGACTGCGTCCATCAACAACCCAATGACATCTTCAACGATCAGCTTAGTTTTTTTTTTTTTGTTTTTTATGATGACGGGGGCTGGAAATACCTGTGCCGCAAGTTTGTTTTTGTTTGTTATGAGTTCAGTTCCCTGAAATACCGTAATCAAACAGTTTAGGTAGCAGTGCCGCAAGGATAATATGTGAAAAAAAATAAAAAAATATGAACGCAGAAGACAAGTATGGTGGCCCTGGTGTGTGATACTCCATTGTTTTTGTTTTAAACGATGAGGTTGTTGGAAGCCAGGTATATCGAATATTTTTTAAATGTAGAATTAAAAGGCGTCAAGACCATTATACAATATGTAGAGGTTTCGGGTGATCCGTTTCATCTATAAAAAAAACAGCGCATCTGACAATGGGAAGAAGAAAATGAAATGAATAATAGTAAATGGCATTTATATAGCGCTTATCCACGATCACCACCATGCCCTAAGCGCTTTACAGTTACTGTAGCACATTTACCCCGGGTAAGCAACGGAACACTCAACACTTAATACGCTGCCTGTTAGGCGTGAATACAATTTTTTGAACAAGGACAAACGCTGCTCACAACCGGGGGGATCTCCGAATTTAACATCCCTCTCCGATAGAAATGAGACGAAGGGAAAAGGACGGGCTTTAGACTCCCCGCCGCCCCCCCCCCCCCCCCCCCCCCCCCCCCCCAAAATAAAAAAATATTTATTTATTTTTAAATTAAAAAAATGACGTGGAGTGGACTTTCTTCATCATGTTCTGTTTCATTGATAACAGGGGAACCCTAAGCGTTAATGTATTGCATACTGTATATTTCATTACCTACTTAAATCAGCAGTTTGCCTTTGGAAGCATTTAAAAATGTACTAAATTAAATTAAATTTGCTGTGCGATGTATATAATGTGTACTTCTGTATGGAACAGATTTTAAATAATGGGCAGACATGCTTTTTGCATCTTAACGATAGATGAAGAACAATCCTTTCTGTTCTACGTTATCAGTTTTCGATATTCCAACGAACAGGTCACGAACTGAATAATCACACTGTTGATCCAAGATTCGTATTTGACTTCATCTGGTACATGCTAGCTGGTTGCAGCAATGGAACTAGATGATGCAGTTTTGAACAAGAGCAGCATCTTTTCCCGTGACTTCAGTGAAAGACCACTTAAATAATACATGTTATCATGTCCTTTCAAGAAGAGAAATAAAATTAAAAAGAAATAAGACTTAAAAAGATGTTTTAAAAAAGCGTGTGCGCGCGCGCGCGCGCGCGCGCGCGCGAGCGAG
>JARDUL010224471.1:0-18137 GCA_030265205.1 Dirona pellucida
TCTCTCTCTCTCTCTCTCTCTCTCTCTCTCTCTCTCTCTCTCTCTCTCTCTCTCTCTCACACACACACACACACACTACTCCTCTGCCTTCTTTCTCCCCTCCCTTCTCTTTCTTTCTCTCCTGTTCCGCGTTCTTCTTGTCCTTTTCCATTCAAAACATCGCAGCCTCACAGTTATTGACCTTTCGCTGTTAACATCAATAGTTGATTATCATCGTATTGATTATCTATAAAGATACAGCTTCAGATCCAGATCATCTCCTTCACTCCATCTCCCTCTTTCCTCTTCACTTTCTTATTCACACTCATCTTCCTTTACTCCTTGTTTTCATAAACTCCCCTTCTTTCTCCTTTTCCCTCCAGATTCTTTCCTCTGTCCCACCAGATAGCCCTTTGAATAGACAATCATCAGAACATTATGACTGTTTGTTTCTTAGCGTAGTGAGCGTTGGTTGCCTGTACCGTAGCCTTTAGGAAGCAATATAGCATGTCCTATTATCTATATATGTCCAAGGCATCATGGTTAACCATTCGATGGTCCCAACAATGATATTTTTCAAAATACATGCCTCCTTACGCCTTATGTTCAAAGAGAGACAACTCCCGTTTTATGTTACGTCGTTACCAGTTGTTTACAAAGATGGCGGTCGAGGGAGAAGATCTTGCTCCGTTGACGCCGTCATCGTACAGTTTTGTGCGAGTACTCGGCAGCGGTGCTTTTGGAGAGGCAGTATTGTATCAAAAGACTGAGGTTGCCAAGGATAAATTATTTAAACTTTATATGCAATTAATATAATGTAGACTAGTGCAATATATTATATCAATATGCCGCTGTGGTGTACTGTGGGTGGTAGCCTATTATTACTAATTACTATTGTTATTATCTAGATCCGGGTTTTGCTATCTTATCTAGTGTAACTTACCTTATTTGTTAAATCAATATTTTTAAAGTGTTATACATATAAATTAGTAGTTGAATAAATAAACATATTTTTGTTAATGCAAACTTCCAATTCAGAGATCAAGCGTTGTCAATGTTTGTTGGATCACAATAGGATAGGTGAAAACCGTTTGCTTGGATTTTCCATTTCCCAGAGATCGGTTTATTGCGAATAAAAAGTACCTTGACAAACAACATTCCAATGGTGATTAAGGGGAATCTAGTTATTTTTGTTTCTGTACTTCATGAATAGCAAGGTCAAGTTTATGGGGAAAATCTTCTAATGATCTTGTCCTATTAATGATCCTTAAGTTTAGCAACACATCTCTGCAGTCAGTAACTACTATCCAGCCTTTTCTTCTTGTATTATCTCTTAATGTGAACAAAAGCAACCAATGCTGTAATAATTCTTCATTAGTCTCAGTGCATTTGTAGGACTTGATGAAAAGTAACTACAATTTAACAAGGCCAAGTGCAATCCAGTCATGTTGAATTAAATTAACTCTCATGCAGGACAACAGCCTTGTTGTGTGGAAGGAAGTAAATCTGGCCAGGCTCAATGACAAGCAAAGGAAGGACTCTCAAGGGGAAATCGACATTTTGTCCATCATCAACCATGGAAATATTGTTAGCTATTACAACCACTTTGTGGATGCTGATACATTATTTATTGAGATGGAATATGCCAATGGTGAGTGAATGTTGTCAAGACGCTGAGAAAAAGGTTTCGTTTCTCAGTTTAAAATGAAGTTCCTGGTGCAATATCTAACATTTTATATGTTTGCCATGTGAAATGCTAGTCAATGACTGGTCAATGTACACACCATTACGGACCACCCCCCTTCACTTTATCCTTCAATGAGTGCTTCCGTTCAACAAAGATTTATGTCTTTTAACTGTTTGCTCTAACAAAAAATTTGTTCAGGGCCTCAGGAAGCAATTAATTGCTCTCAACATGTTTTAGATATTCACTGCATTATTCTAGAACACTGTGGAAGACAATGTTGATATTTTGAGAACCGTTGTTTTTGAAAGATGTACGAAAATTTTAAGAGATGGGCAGCTCTATATGCCTTTTGTGAATCATCATCCAGATTGAAAATGAAAATAAGAATTAGATTTGATTGATGAATTAAATCATTTAGTCGGCGCACATTGGAGACTTTATTTAAATTTACTTTTTATCTCCTAAAAGCTTTTAAAATGTTCTTTTCGTTTTTGTGGCTGAAGTTTCAATGCATTACAATCACTATTTATGGTATTTTTCATGTTGAAATTAACATAACTTAATACTTGTCGCATTGAAAATTTGTATCCTTTTGTTTCTTCAGGTGGTACCTTGCATGATAAAATTGTGAGCAGCAGAAAGCTTTGGCCTGAAAAAGTACAGTACCTTAATTTCTGTATTTGATGCATGATATTTCCTATCATAAATGATATTTCTCAAAATAAATCTATGCATTTTTTTCATAATCAAATGTTTTAGAATTTATATTTCGGCGCACTTTGTTTCTAAATACAGAAGATTTTGTAAATAAAATATGGCTATTATTTATTAATTTCTGATTGTTGCAATATTTTTGAGTATCCTTCCTTTAACAATTACTTTAATATTTTCCCAGGATGTGATTTGGTTCTTATTCCAGCTGGTCTCAGCTCTGTCATACATTCATCAATATGGAATTATCCACAGGTAAGAAACATTTTCTATGTACTGGACACATTGACAGCATTGCAGAATCATAAAGTAATTGCAATTTTGTTTTGTTTTTGCCAATTATAAGGTTAACTGATAAAAAGATAGTATCTACAGTATGCATTTATTTGTTTTGTTCATCAAAGACACCTTACATGTGTGTATATATATAGATATGTATATATTTGTTTACATTACAATTAGGTCATAGCTACCTTTGTGTTGCAAATTGTGTCCAAATTTCATATTTTCAGGGATGTAAAGACGTTGAATATTTTCTTAACCAAAATGGGACTAGTCAAGCTTGGGGACTTTGGAATATCAAGATTTCTTGAGTCAAAAAATGAAATGGCTGAATCAGTAAGTGTTTTTGAATACGCCATGGTACAAACCCATCATCCCCCTAACAAATTATTTTTCCTTAATTTCTATTTATTGATTTTCACTAACTTTATCAAAATAAGATAAAAAGTATGTGGAACTGTAACAATCTTCAAATATCTTCTTACCTTTTTTGTTACATAGCATGATGCAAAACACTGCAATGAATTTCAAGCTCAGATATCAAGCATTACAATTTTGCACAGGTTATATAAATTTATAAAAAATTGTGTTGTTTATCTTGTACAAATCTAAACTACACTTGATTACCTGCCCCTCCACATTGGGTATGGGACGTACTTTACTTTCACAATACAGAGTTATCCTGGCAATGATCCAGAGAATACTACTACATAAATTGAAAGATAATTGAAAAGTTACATGCTTTTTAGATTTTGTGACAACCTTTTTTCTTACTTATTATGGAACACATCATTTGCAGATAGTTGGAACTCCATACTATATGTCACCTGAGATTATGATGGGACACAAGTGAGTGTTTTTGTGAATTATCTCTTGTGCACAAAATAATTATATATGCAATGAATATGTTGATGCATGATTAGTAAAATGCACCCTTATAAATCTCAGAACACCATACAGTTTTTCATTCAAATTATTATTTGTGGGTGTTTTGAAGATTACTTTTTATTTTGCAGCTATTAATTTAATAAGAATAGATAAAAGTTACAAATTTAAAGCTTTTAATTTAAATGAATATTAACAATCATTGTTTTAAAGAATAAAAGTGATAATCGCTATTTGATAGAATGAGTTTAAAACTGATCAAAACAATGTATATTTGTCTTTCAGATACAACTATAAGAGCGATATTTGGGCTTTGGGGTGTGTTGTGTTTGAGATGCTAACCCTTACAAAGACTTATCAAGCCACAGTAAGATTCTGTATTGCCACCAATCATATTTCTCCTCCTAGCCATTTTGGCATTGCTTGCCAATCTGTTGCCTCCCAGACCATATGTTGAGAAAATTTATTCTGTCCATAGCAACACTGTGACATTCAATTCAGTCCATTTTCTCATATTGTCTTCCTGTTTTTTTTGTTGGTCTTTCTCTTTATCCTTAATACAAACAATGCAAATAAATATCAAAGTCCTTTAGGCCTTATAATGGTTGCAATAATGTGAAGAAAATAATGGTAATTTGCCACCACTTGCATTCATTTCTGTGAATGAAAATGGAAAACTACATGATGATTAATATATTGATAAATCACTTTTAATGTTAACTCAAAATGGACTTGCACCAGTCTTCCATCCTAAAAGATATCTAAGAAAACGGGATGCCTTTTTTTCACTGTTAAACCCAATTCATAGGCAATCTAATGCCATCAAAATGTCAGTATTGAAGTAAAAGAGTGACACCCAATTTTGAACGTGTTTTTTCTTTTCAATTCAATTAGAATCCACTGAAGCTTGCCTGGGAGATCGTCGTATCAGAGTCTGACCACTCAAGTATTAGCTCCTCTTACAGTGACAGCATCCGTTCACTTGTCCATGACATGCTCTTAAAGGTTTGAATTAAGATTTTTTTTGATTGATAGAACGTTGCTTAGTCTAAAAATGAAAAAATATACCCCATTCAAGAAAGTGATATCAGTATGCAGAGAAAAAGAAATACAAATTTGATATATATGCTCATATAGTCCTTACAAATAAGGATACTCCGTTATATTCAATTTCACTCTATACATTCTTTTTGTCATTAAAACCAGAGGTATTGACAAACAAAACAAAAAAATTGCCTGTTAAATGTGCTTAGAAATGATGCATGATGTTAGCAATGACTAAATATAAAAGGAAAAAAATACACAGGTACTAAAATAAGAGTTTGCTTCTTTTAAAGAATCCAGAGGAGAGGCCTACAGCAGACGAAATTTTTTCAAATACCAGCGTGTTTTCGTCAGCATCAGAAATGGAGCAGAGGGTCTATCAGCTCAACTCTGTGACCAGACGTGCCAAACTGTCTTTTGCATCTACAAGCAATACAGTGTCTTTGGTCACTTCTAAAATGTGTGAGGTAAAGAAACTCTTTTGCCTTTACTGGTTTTGAACAAAGTTATAGTTGTGCTAGGTTAAAACGATTGTTGAAGCCATATATATATACTTTGTTATTAAATTTGCTCTCGTTTATTTACATACTTAACACTGATGGTTGTCAAAATGTATATTATATCACACAATTTATTTGAATTTACCAATTTCCTTCTTTTATAATTTGATAAAGAACCCTAAGATTATCCAATGCTTTGTATTATGCTCTAATTGTAATTTTGAACACTTGAAGATAAATTTATGGACATATTCAGGGTAATGATATTGATAAGGAATTGATTGGTTTCTGATATGTTTATGACTAGACTACGTGTTTTAATGTGTCAGTGCTGTTTGTTGTTGAGATTTTAATGATTATTTTTGATGAGTAATAATGCAATGATTTATGTACACTTCAAGGGAATTTAAAGGATGCAGTCCTACTCAGCCTTACATGTGATATGATGATAGATATATAATTCAGTGTTTTCTGAAATGAATTTTTTTTTTTGCCTGCCTAGATGTATCAGTGGGGAGGAGGGAAATTGACTCCACAAAAGCTGCATCTGTTTACACGGGAAAAAAGTCCTATTCAAGTAAGACCTTATATTATTAAGCATTTTGTTGATTTTACAAGCATCCTAACATAATGAAACAAAAATGAGTTGTTTAAGCATGACATAAATCATGTCCCTTATAATCTTAACAGCCATCCATACTCTATGAACAAAGCTGGACTGGCTACCTCTTCTTAGGCATTGTGATGTGTGTGGCTCTGAGCATTTTTGGGTTTATACAAAAGTCACAAAATGAAGGGAGATGTGCATACTAAATATTCGCAAAACAGAGGAAAATTTCTTTTAAAAAAAATCTGAACACATGATTTTTATTTCTTTATCTGACTAACAGGTGTCAACTGGTCATAGCCATTTTGCTGCAATTACTTTTGAAAAGGAATTATACACCTGGTCTGTAAGTAGCTCTCATTTTTTTCTCTCTTTGATAGGTACAGGTATTAATGATGATAGATATTTTTCTGAAAAGTTTGATGAATTTCAAAGGATTATGCTGTTCTTCTTGGTAAAATAAGTCTTGCTTTTGGCATTGTGTTTTTTCCCTAGGCCGGAAAATTAACTCTTTATTAGCTACACTGCAGCTGGTACTTTGGTTATTTCAGTCTTTTAAAAAAAACCAACCCTATAGACAAAGTGCCCGGGTGGACAAAATAAAGGCAATTTTTAAATATTTTTTAATAAGATGCATTGTTTCACTACACCACAACCTCCCGAAGTAATGATATTAATTCCTTCACTATAATTAAATTATGCAGAATCCCCAAGGTGGCATTAGCATATCTGGACAACTTGGTCATGGTAACACAGCATCCTACAAGGCTCCCAAACGAGTGGATGCCCTTCTTGGGACACCTGTGGATCAGGTGGCCTGTGGGGAAGACTTCACCCTTTGCGTCACTGGTAGGTGTTGGGAAAATTCTAGTTTTTTAATTGATTTCTAAGTTAGGAGGCAAGATGGCAGAGTGTTAAGTGGTTAAGACAGCAAATTCTGATGGCAAATGTTGTGGGTTCAAATCCTGCCCCAGTCACCTCTGTGCTATTTTATTTGCAAGAGACTTTACTCCGATTGACTCATTCGATCCAGGTGTAGAGATGGGTATACCAAATTACAACTGGGGAAGTAATCTGTGACAGATCAACATCCTATCCAGAAGGGTGGCATATTGCCACTCTGTTTGATTCACGCTGCATAAACTGGAATAAGCACCAGCTCTGTGTTATCTCAAGGCTCTCGACGACTTACTAGTTGAAGCCCTTAATTATGCAAGTTGTGAACTTATATTCTTCAATATGTTATGTCTTTAATATAATTGAGCATTGTAAGTTGTCAAATATTGCAAACTGTTTGGACATGGATTATGGATATGTGCTTAGAGTTTGTCTAGCTTCTAGTAAAGCAGAATAGTTGAAGGAAATGTAAGTCATTTTTTGATGTATTTAAATAACACTTGTTTCAATATGAAAGGTTCCATGACAAAACGCAATATGAGCCAAAATCTAAAAAACGAGTTATCTCCCTGACCAGTTAGTTCATACATGTCTTTAGATTATTTAACCATCATCATTTTGCCGCAAAATGTGCTACAAACCATATCACCACGAGGTCAAAATATTGGTTTCGTTATGAACTCGCACTATATGCCTCACACATTTTGTAAAATATCTCAATGCAGACATCTTGGATAAATTCCATTTTGTTTTGCTAGTGTGTGTAATATTTTATGAAGTGATTGGTAAAACTGTTTCCATGTATATATATAAGGAATAAATATGAGGCTTCCGGAGGACGAGGACAAAACAGTCCTCCGGAAGCCTCATATTTATTCCTTATATATATTTGCTTCAGCGGGTCTCATAATATTATTCACTTGTTTCCATGTACCTGTGTCAGACCAAGGAGCCCTGTATGCCTTTGGATCAGACTACTATGGCTGTCTTGGTGCCGCAGATGAAGGTGAAGAGGTCCTTACACCTGTTCCTGTGGACTTTTTTGCTGACCACCCTGTCCAAGAGGTGGCTTGTGGTGATGCTCATGTCATGGCTTTGACTCGTTATGGAGATGTATACACATGGGGACAGGGAGAGTTTGGTAACGTTGAAATTTTGCTTTTATTTTATTTGTAATCAGATTTATCTTTGTCTCCAGATTATTTTACAAAATTGATCTGTTTATTAGTTTTTTAAGGTTTATTTAAAATTTGTTACAATTGATCAGATTTAAATAGATAGAACTGGTGAAAATGTTAAATCCAGGTGTTCAATAAAAAAAAAGAAATCAGACGGTTGTTTGTTTTTACTGTAATATCATTTTTGTCATTTGAAGCAATATATCAATAAAAATTATGTAACGTTTTGAAACATTTTAATATTCCAAATTATCTTTCAGACATTCTTAAATTCCAAGTTTCTTCATTACTGATATATTTCATATGTATATTAGAGATTGAAATTATGGTCTTCAATCATCTATAATTTATTTTTGATGACAGGAAGACTTGGGCTGGGTTCGGAAGACGACTTTAACACTCCTCAAAGGGTGAGAAATGTCAATCATTGATTTTAAAATGTCAAAGTACTATTTTCAGAGAGAATGAAAATGTATGCAAGATGATAATTTTGATATCTAGATGTAATTCAATTTCTATAAGATATTTTTCAATCTGTGCAGGTGTATACTTTTGGAAACAGATGACCTTTTTTAGTTCATTAAAAAAAATGTGATGCAAGTTTTAGATTGATAAGTGTTGCATTCATTTTACACATGAATTTCATTGACTGATAGTATCCCACCCCCACCTCCTTGTTCCAATTCATCCTCTCTCTATCTTCTTCTTTGTTTGGTTTTGATGTTGTCATACAGGCAAAAACTGTAGCTGTTCTCAGGATTTGAAATCCCTCATCCCCCACAGTTTCTCTGAGGGCAGCCTTGTTTTAGGCTATACACTCTTCCTTGTCTCTGCTATTACGGAGTGTGACTGAAAACTGTGTCCAACAATTTGGGGACCATAATAATATTTACCCTGGTATTTTGGGGATGGCACTGCTTTTATTTAGAGCATATGGGAACCCCCTCTATATGAGAGTATGTAGATTGGTAAATAATTGAATGAGTATTGTGCTTTATTACATATATTATGTCAGTGTTCATATTTTCGAAATTGTACTTTCCAGGTGGACATTCCATTGAAGCAACAAGTGAAAAGCCTGTGTGCTGGCAGTGATAATTCATTTTTGGTTTGTGCAAGTGGGAGACTGATGGCGTGCGGCAGCAATCAGTTCAACAAGACTGGATTCAATTCCGTCACCTCAGGATTACGAAGAAGAAAACCCAAGGTTATCTCATCTTTTTAGTTTGTTGATACTAAGTCTACATTGATCTGGGCTCTAGGGATCCCACTGAGATCATTTTAGGAGTAGATTAGGTACAATGACATAGTAGATAGTTGGTATACTGATAAGGGATACCAACTGCGAGTACATGCCAATAATGGTGTATATTGAGTGTGAAATATTCAACACAAATACTTTACTTTTTACCTCATTCACCACCTCTCCCACTGCAAGCAAAATTTAAAAAAGAAACAAAAAGAAAGTAAAATCTTCAAGGTTGGATTCAATTTTCTCTGTATGTATTGGATCAATCAATGTTTCTTGTCCATTTGGATGAAAAGACATGCAAAAATATATAATATTACATTCCCACTGTATTTTGTTGTGAAAAAATGTGTTGGACAAAATATAATAAAGTACACATATCGCATATTATATTTATTCTACTTTCAATTTCCCCAGACCTTTGATATCCAGTGGAAAAGTACCTTCAGCACTGTCAAGCCGCTGACCCCTTATTTTATTACACAGATCGCTGCTGGCAAAACTCATTCAGGTGTCATAGACAGTAAGTTTTACAAACGGAAAAGATTTGCTTTCTTTCAGGGTTTTGTAATGATTTGTGACAAGAGCTGACCAAGGTGAACACATGTCATGTTTTACACACTTAGAGTTGCAACTCTTCTTTATAATGATATCAGATTTGTAGCATTTTATTGATGTTGTGTTTATAATATAAGAAAGTTCGTCTATTTTACTTCCTATTTTTTTCTGATTATAATTCTATTTCTTATCATGTTTGGAAATTCAATACTCCCCGTTTGTTGCAAATAATGGCTTCTGTAAATGACACTAAACAGTGATCAAACATTTTAGGTTTCCCCTTCACCAATGGTACATCTGACATATGGAGGAAGAAACTAAAAATGAAATGAGACGAAGGGAAAAGTGCATCTCTAGCCCCACCCCCAAAGTGACGTGTCATTTGTTGTTATTTAAAAAAATCTTAGAATGAGTTCTAAGGACCGTTGAGATGAGCTACAAGTTGTGTAGAATAAAATGAGTACACAAATTATAATGTAAAACTTTATCTCTCACTTGTTACAGCATTTGGCCATCTGCATATGTTTGGTTCCAACAAGTTTGGCCAATTAGGACTTGGTGACTTTAAATCTCGTCCCAGTGTATGTCGAGTGGGAGGGGTGTTGGCAGGACAGAGAGTGGAAAAGGTGGCTTGTGGTGATGGATTTACTGTGGCAGCAACCAATGGTAATCTATTGCCTGTTTATCTCAATCAGTGAATTATGATATGGTATATTCTTATAAATTTTTGAAAGATATTAGGACATGTATTTGATCATATCATATCATGTATGAGGCTAAAAATAGGAAAGTATCCTTTATAACCCTTCATGATTTATATCAAACATTACATTGTTATTTTCATTTTGTATCTGTCTTATTTTTTGCATTCTTGTTTTGTTGGGTTTTTTTTGTCTCATGAATATAGTAATTAACTTTTTTTAAAGATGGTCAGTTTGAACTCGACTTTGGTTCTTATCCAAGAAAACAGTTTTCATTTTTTGACAAGCAAAACACTGCAATGTGTTCAATAATATATGAAATGATCTTTGTTCTTGTTTTTGAGTTTAATTTGTCTTTATTCATTACCATAATTTCTGCAGAGAATCAAATCTATTCATGGGGAAATAGTGAAAGTGGTCGTTTGGGTGCAGCATCTTCAGAGCAAGGCAAAGGACCAAATAGCATGTGTACATCACTCCCTCGGGCTATATTTGGCACCATGCATGTCGTATCAGGACTGTCTTGTAAGCATTGGAACACAATTATTATTGCTGGTGAGTTGGACATATCTGAAATGTATTTCAATGTAAAACTTAAACTTGCAGTCAAGTAATAAAGTACGATGGCCCCTTGTCATCTAACCCTCTTTGGATGAGGAAATAGGTCATATGATTTGTTCTAATCATCTATTTGTTTGCTTTCCTGACTTCTTCTACCCCCACAAGGAAATTTCACATAGTGTGAGATTGGGAGATCTTGGGGCCAGTAATTGTGTAACTGAAGGTCATTTTGTCTACTATGTCTAATCCAGCAATGTGTAAGAATTCTGCTGAGCATGTGTCAAACATCTGTTTGCCAATGAGGTAGCGCTTCAGCTTGTTGAAAATGTAGTCATTTGAATTTTCTCCCAGTTGAGGAAGTAGCCAGTCCACCACCGCACCCAGTACACTATCCTAGTCACTGTGATTCCTTGAAAAAAGAAGGGTCCATAGACTTTACTTTTTTAAGATAACGCAAAAGGCAAACTATGTTGAATCCTGCTTATGTTCAATTGTTGCAAGCAGTGGTTGTGTTCGTCAGATGCAGATGTTATGTCTGCTGACGTATCCCCTTAAATCGAAGCATGCTTCGTCACAAGGCGATTTATGATGCTTGAGCTACGAATGACAAAAGTTCAGTTGCACCATATATACAACTATATATATTACTTTCAAAAATCATCAGTCACCAAGCTGGAATCTTTGAACATTACTCTTCCCTTATTTTCACAGAAAAGCTCCTTAATCAAAAGACACTGATATCTAGGGTTTCATCTCCAAAACGTAAGTAGAGATCTTTCAGTTTATTTCTTTTTGTGCAATAATGAAATTGTTCAAGTTTAATGTTTTATGTGTTATGTAACAGTGTATGATTCTTTGATTTAATTGCAATTCATAGAGCAAGTATGCATTAAGCTATGAAACAATTTTCTTTTCAATGATTTGTAATGTCATTTTCTTATTTTTTTAAAAGACATACCATAGCCAAAGTGAAAATGACTTTGTGTATGAAAGAAGTATAAATCCAGCATTGTTTGAAATCTCAGGGGAACTGTCTTGTTTTTGTTTTGCATTGAGGTTTACATGCATATGGTATTTTTCTTCAAATTAGAAAAATATAATGTTCAAACCCTATAAGGTGAAATCATTTCATCATGTCTGCTCTACTTCCCTTAGAAATATATCCAGGGCCCCAAAAAGGTATTTGCGCATGAAGCATGCATCCCAAACTACGCTTATACATTGGATGGGAGAAATAATTCCGCTTTAAGTTTGATGTTTAAAACTAGATGCGATTTGATGGAAACCTAAAGCATTACAACATTCACCATTGTCAATTACATGTTTAAAATACTGGTTTTAAAGATGTTGAAGAATAAAGCCCCATGAGATTATTATGGGTTTTAATTTGTTGCTTATTTTACTACCAAACATACATTGTCATAGCTAGACTATCAAGAGCTATTCAGTATGCTTTCACAAGTTCGTTAAAAACTGAATAATCTTAAAGGAAATAGAGGTGTATGTTCATCTGGACTTAGATAGCTTCATTAGGGTCAATAATTAAGAATTTATTGGCTGTTGCTGTCCATGGGAAAATCGTAATACCAAGGTTGTTGTTTCTTCACTGTCATGATATTTGAATTTAAATTTTTTATCAATTGTTATGACATTTTGAGAAGTCATTTAAAAGTTATGATTCTTCGTATATGCAAAGCCTTATTAAATTAGTGGACTTGTAGGTACAATTATTCAAAATGCAGGCGGAATTGTTTCTTCAACCCAGTGTTTAAAAAGCCACAAATTGTGTTGCTGTTAGGCTGTCATGTCCATCACTGTCATTGAAATGAATTCAAGAATTTGTTATTTTTGCTTTGACATTTCGCGAGTATTTTTTGTTGTTGTTTTTTAAAGATAATTAGCAGTTAATTTGTATGTCAAACTCAAAGATGAATGCAGATACATAAGTGTTAAAATATTTGATGTCCTAAAAACATAGCAAATTTAGAACAGTTTAAAGATTTGTGGAGTTCCAATTTTTTAGTCTCTTGTAGAACATTATGTTCAGATCTTTAAAATTCAAATAATATCATGATTTGAGGCAGAAATTAAGGATTTTGAAAGGTCTGAATCAATGGTGATGCTGGTTTCTCTAACCAGCTTTGAATAATGCAAAGAACCAACTGAGGGTACCACATTTAATGTCAGGTGTGACAGTTTTGTTGCTTTGATGACATTTAGTGAATTTGATGAAAACCCCCTCCCAAACCAGTCCCCTAGGAAATGAAATATGTGGTTTTGTGAATTAGAAGTAGAAATGCTTATTGCTTTTCAAACAATCTACTTTATTGATTCGTGGGTCTTTTCTTGCTTTGATTTATTATGTCTTAAAATGATCTTCACAACCCACTTGCTTTTGTCATCAATATTGTCATCATCATCATCACCATCATCATCATCATCATCATCATCATCATCATCATCATTATCATCATTATCATTGTCGCCGCCGCCGCTGTCATTGTCGTCGTCGTCATCATCATCATCATCATCATCATCATCATCATCATCATCATCATCATCATCGTGTTATCAAAAATACTTTTCAGTCCCAGTCAATCGCTTCATCAACCCATAGCTCACAATATTGAGGCCAGCATGCTCTTTGTTTTCAACATTTTTCACTGCTTCCCCAAATCACCTGAGTCAAAATGTTATGGTTTTTTTACCTTTTTTTAAAATAGTATATTGTGCCTGATATGTAGTGCAAATGATGCATAAAAGGCTTCAGTCTTTCCTCACGCTGTCATGGGAAATTGGTATTTCTAAAATGGAGTCTTCTGTGTCATTTTGCGTTTTTCCATCATCATCTATTTTCCTTCACCATTGAAGTTAAATATTTAAAAGTTATAAACGACTAAATAAGACATTGTTTTCATCTTGTTTGTTTCTAATGTCTGCCACCTTTGAGATATCAATAATATTTGATGACTGGGGGGGGGGAAGGAAAGGGGGGGGGGGGGGATATGCCGTCTAGAAAAGGACTGTCAAGTAATGCAGCACCTGAAAAATAGTCTGGCAGTAAAAACGTTAAAGTTCCATCTGTTGAGTGATTGACTCTATGGTCCATTGCAGACACAGATTTGACTTCCATTTTTTCTGTGCTTGATATTGTCATAGTTTCTCTTTCAAAATTGTTACATTTAAACTTAAAGATTCAAGATCACAAACATTTGACTTTGTATACATGTTTCCCATTACAATGCATAATCATCTATTGAAAGAAGGCTTTAAAGGGATCAGTGTTATGAGAAATTATAAAATAAAATAATTTTTATTTTATTTTAAGTTGTAATTGCTTCATTTTGTTTAGCATAAATGTTTGGTTGTTTTTTTCATGAATTTACATGGCCCTATTCATCAACATTTTATATTTTATAATATATTAGTTAGATAATTCTAAGTTGCATTTTATATTACTAATTTACAGGAAGTATAGATGTAATGAGGCTTAAAAGCATTACAAACTGGCTGCACCAAAATACTTCCCCCATTTCATTACAGTTCTGAGCCCAGGCATTAGTAGCTCATTTGAATCCGTCCAGGAAGAAGAGCAAGGGACAAAAATCGACAGTGGGTCCATATCTGATTCTTCAACTTCCTTTGAAATGAACTCTGGTATTTTTAGTGATGATGATGGCAAGCATAAAGAATGTTCTCCCGAAGTTTTCACCCCGCCTGCACCTCAGCCACAGTTATCTGATATGTGCACAGGAAGCAGCATTCCAGCTTGGCTTAAACAAGTAATTATATTTTTTTGTATTGAAGCTTGCATGAACCCGTTGCATTGACTTTCCTGTTTTGTCTTCATGTAACCATTCTTTCTCTCCCAAAATAAGTAAGGTAATAGACAGGAAATGAAAAGCTAAACCTGAGAAATTCTTTGTGCTTGGTTCTCATTAAAGTTTACTCACACTCACAATAAAGATTAAGATGAGTTTATAGCCTGTCTCCCCCTATAAGTATGGGATCACAGACTTTACGTCATCAAACTGATGTGCATCTTATATTTATGTCTGCCTTTGACCAAGAATGCCATTTTATATTTAAAAAACTTTTTATTGGTCCTATCAGATTAGCATTGAACAGTACATTACTTATAGCACCACCAGCGAAGGATTTCAATCACTTGGAGCTGATTCCATGTGTATCTTATAAAATTGATGAACAGAGGTTGGAGCTCTGAATTCTGTAATGCACAATAATCAAAGTATATGGATTGTTGTGCATTGTGGCATCATCTGCCCTGTTCGATGCTGCACATGGAGTTCCCTACACTCTACACTGTCATGCAGTATTATGGGAATCTTTCACCACATTTATTTATGTGCAATAATGAAGCAATATACATTAACTTATATAATGTCATTTTACTCAGGAATTGAATGAGGCAGAAGTCATTCCATTTCCTTCTCCTTCTCCTGCTGTCGGCGGAAACAATCAACCTTTATTCTTTGTGGACTCCAAACTTCAAAAAGGAAATGAGGATAATCAGAACAACCAAGAAGGAAATCCTGTTTCTGGCAGCCCTGTCAAATCACATAATTTGAAATTGCATATTCCGTCAAATGAGGTATGAATTTCATTCAATGAGCGACCAATATATATATATAATATATATAGAGAGAACTACATATTTGATCAAATTTATGTAGAATCTTATGTCTAAATCAGTGGAAACTATTTCTGCAATTCCTCTCACAATTTTCTCTTTTAAAAATATTTTTTATATATATATATCTTTTTCTTGATATTCAAGACCCTTGTTTCAGTTTGCCAACTGTTTAGCTGTGAGTTTTTAATTGATATATTTAAAAGATGACAATGACATTTTTATATTTTTTAAGTTGTAAAGCTTAGATTATTTCCAACCAGCTTAGATACATTTTATCTCTTTTTAAAATGATGAAGTATGTCAATACATTTAAAATCTCTTTGACATGTCACAAACTCATCAATGTTTTGATATTTGGCTGCCTTAAGAAGGTTTCAGACATATGCCCGACATTGACGGTCAGTCACCAACGGCCATTTTCTGTCTGGTGATCTTTTCAAATCAGTGGGTGTGTATTTGAAATGAAGCACCTTTTTACCTATCTACATCATGTATTCTCCACGTGCTATACAAAAACCAACAAAACATCAGGCATATGCTTATTCATTTACAATCTCTTGGACATCAATGTTTGAATATTTGGCTACCTTAGAGCCAGGATTGCCATTCATTGTTGTTTCTTATCATTGGCAGGCTGAAACAATTGAAATTTTGACTGAAAGAGTTTCCAGATTGGAATCAGAGAACACAAAGGTAAATCATGAATCTCACTAGTCTAATTCTTTTTGTCTTTTATATTTCTTTCTGGTACTTTATAGCTTATTTCATTAATACTGTATTCCTTTTTCTAAACTATATACAAGTTGTTTGACATAAGAATATTTATCTGCAGGTTGTTTTTTTTGCATTCCAACTTGCCCCCATTATTTTCATTCAACTAGTAACAAAAGTCATTGAGTATTTCATTTCAAAAAGAGTTCATTGGAGGTACTGTTTGAGACAAGGATGATCACAATTGACATTAGTGGGTCTGTGAGGGTCGTCTATTGGAATAAGCCTGATTTAAAACAATGCATTAGTGTGAAAAGTGTCGCCACTTGCTATGACTTAAGAAGTCATGAGTCATATGTATTTGCTAGAAATATTCCGAAGCTGACAATGTTTGGAACTGCTGATTTAAACAATCCTGTTTGTAAAGTTAAAGCTATTAAAGATATTGTCTCACATAAGTCAGATTTAGACCTGTAGATAAGACCAGTAGATAAGACCAGTAGATAAGACCAGTAGATAAGACCAGTATACCTAAATATAATTTTCTAGTGAGAAATAATATACACATTAATATCTGAATTGCTCACGATACAATTTTAATTTCAGCTTAAACAGACGATAGAACAACAAGCCAAAACTATTCAAGATTTAAAGACTCAACAGCAAGAAACCAGTGAATAGTATTTCTTTTTTTTTTGGAATAAGATCAGTATTATTATTGTTTTTGAATATTTAAAATCACATTTTAATGTTAAGTTTACAAAGAACCATTAATTGTTTTTTTCGTGTGTGATTTAATTTATAGAATTTTTAATTATCATCTTTAAAATTCGTTATGTTTCTTACATTTTTGACTTTTGTTTTTCCCTTCTACACATAAACAAAGTGTACAATATACCATGAATTGTATTTATCAATGGCCTCCATTACATTGAATCAAGTTGGATCTCAATTGTTATTACAGATGATGTGTTCATACATATTTTTGCTTTATTGCATAAGTTAAGATTTGTATTTATTTGATCTTAAAATGTATATGTGCTTTATTGCACAAGTTAAGATTTGTATTTATTTGATCTTAAAAATGTATATTATGTGCTTTATTGCACAAGACAGATTTGTATTTATTTGATCTTAAAATCTATATGTGACAGAGGCAGACCAAGTGGAACACAATTGTATTCAGCACATTCTCGTTTTGCCGTCGTTATCATATTATCATATTAATCAACTATGGGTTGATGGGGGAGATATAATCATACATGGTCAGTGGGGTCATAACTGCTAGATCTGAAAAAGATTGCTTTCAAAGATGGAAGATTGATGTTTCAAATTAGCAATAAGTCAATTTGAAATGGATAAATTGTTGGGTGTTAATATAATTAAACAAATCTTGAAACTCATGACAATTTCAGTCATACTCATTTTTTCTCTTTTGTTGAAAATTGAGTCATGTTTTTTATCTTCCATTGGTCTGCACTTTTCACATATATGTACATATTATACATATATATTTGCACATGCCAATCAACACTCCTAATGCGAATAACAAAAATAGAATATGTGTATGGTACATAACAACAGCTTTTACTTGGATCTATATTTGCAAAAAGATAGCTTCCCCTTTTTATGTAACTTTGCACATTGTATTGATTAACAGGGTCTAAATTTATCTTTAACTAGACGTTTCAAGCTATACTACAAATACTAAATTGTTTAAGTTGTTAATAAACCAATTTTGCATGTAAATATGCATATCTTCTTAAAAAACTCTTTAAAATCCTAATCTCGATTAAGTGCACCGATTAAAAAAATATCATTTGTGTGTGTGTGTGTGTATAAATGGGGAAGGGAGTGAAAGGAGACAGAGAGAGAGAGAGAGAGAGAGAGAGAGAGAGAGAGAGAGAGAGAGAGAGAGAGAGAGAGAGAGAGA
>JARDUL010224581.1:2600-18131 GCA_030265205.1 Dirona pellucida
AAAATTAAGAATCCAAATGTGTCGCTCTCTCTCTCCCCCCCCCCCCCCCCCCCCAGTTTGGTTGAGATCATTTGACTCGCTGTTGTCTGGAAGACCCTTCCAAAATAATGTTTTGATAGGTGGCATCAGGGGGCCCAGTGCTTTTATTAAGCCATCCCTTTTCCATTCAGGGATTTCCCTGGGCGACCATCATTTTTAAGGGATTTGTTTTGTCATCTTTCTTTGTCTTTTTCATGAGGAAGTCTACCTCCTGGAATTCCTCATCGTTATGCAAGGTCTTATAAGTATAAGATAACATCTTAGATCCCTTCTTGTACGTCTTTCAAATATGGTAATTTGACGTTTCCCCCCTGTAACACGCTTGTCCCACATTTTGAAATCTGGCACTTCAAATTCAATGATCTTTGGGGCACCACCACATGTCTGTAGGCAAGAAAAAGTCATCAAAATTGCGCAGTCTGTTCCTTTTCCTCAATGTTCTTTTCGATGAGGCCATGGAAAGATGGAAGAGTGTGCCCCGTTAGTTTCTGAATAATTTAGTGTTACTTCTTCAGGAATGGGGCTGATGTCTGCACTGTTCATGAGCCTTGCAAGAGAAGTGCAGAGTGTCCAGTTTTTGTTTTGTGCCTTACAGTTGTCTCATGACAATATTAATCGCCTCTTCTGCCGGTTTCACTATGGCTTTCATGAGAGACCATATATTGCCTCATGCCAGACCACAGACAGAACTTAATTGGGTAATAGTTTTCTCTTTTGTTTGCCTAAGGGAGCAAATGTCTTGTTGAATGCTATATGGCGATTGATGAAAGCACATGATTTCACTCCTGGCATGAAGGGAGTCTCTGTTGTAGTATATCCTGCCACGTGTAGTTTTAAGTTATGACGAGCGCATTCTGTGCGTTTAGCGCAGTCCAAATTTTTCCCTGGTGTAGTATGGCTATGCTCTTTGTATGCCTGACATTGTTTGCCTTCTTCTAAGCCTAACGTGGCAAAACTGATGCTAGTTTATTTTGCTAGTTCTTAAGTGTAGTAAAAAAAAAAGTCATATTGACACAGTGATTGTAATGTCATGGAAAAGACGGTCCCAAGCCCCACGTGAGATATGTATATATATATATTTGAAATTTTTTTTTTTTTATTGAAAAAACCTTCCCATGTATATATGATAATGACAGTAAGATTGTCTGAAATGTTGGTGGAAGTAGTGGCTGCAAATGCCTTGACAAAGGGTTTGAAGGCATTCTGTTGTGTCATCGCCGTCAGTCTTAATAAGAAAAGAGCACTGCAAACGCCTTGAAATGTGAATGGATGGAAGGCGTTCTGTAGTATCAGCGTTAGAGTGTCTGCATCTCATTAGTTTTTCATCTCATTAGTTTTGCATCTCATTAGTTTTACAAACGCCTTCAAATCGTGGCTGAAGCCGTTTTGTGATATCTTCACAAGGAGTCAGCATGGTACTCTAGCAGCATGGTACTCATTAGCGTTTTCTCGTAGCACGATGAGAAGGAAGGCGTTTGCAGCAATAGGTTATATTCCTTTAATTCAAAGTTGCGTGAGAGTTTTTGTTATAGACTGATCTCTATAGGTAGAGAATTCTACACTATCCATTAAAAAAAAAAAAAAAAAAAGATATTTTGTTTCTCTCTCCAGATATACCAGTATAAAAATAACATCACAAGCACCAATTTGATTTCCTGGGCATTGCGGCATAAAGGCATGGTATGTTTTGCTCTCATTTTCAGCATTTTTATATTGGAAGATGTTTTTTTAGAGGGTTCTATGCTATGCATTGCCCTATCTGATCTTGTGTAAAATTATTTTATCTTATTGACATCAACACAATTATTGACTTCTTCATGTTTGTCATGTCCATTCTTTTCCTCTGACTTTTGTTCCTCTACCTCCTTCTCCTTACATCACTCTCCCCCCCCCCCCCCCCCTTTCCTCCTTCTCTTCTATTGCTATGAAGTCAGTGTAAAACTATGACTATTTGAATTTTTTTTAAAATAATTATCTTTTTTTTAAACCTCGATCACAGCCGGCTGTCAAGCGTTTGTCTCCCTTGGGCACAAAGAGCCGACATGTTTCTGATGAAATCAATAAAGGTCCAGCGTTAGTTGTGTTTCACCAGGAGAATGTCCTATTTAGGGCCGAACCTGGCCTGCAAGTGGTGAGAGATGGTTAGTCGTAACGACTATATATTATATATATAGGAAGTTCAAAACACTTAAGACTGAATGCTATGAAACGAAGCAGACAGAGTAGCTCTATGTGAAATGAAGTAAAATTAAAAACAATTTGGGTCACTATTTAGAATATCATCTATTGTGTAGACAGTCTGGATATTTTGATAAAGAGTTCACGCTTGAATGCCTCTGATGGCATGGGTAAGCCCCACGACAAGAAATGGCCTCGAAGGAGAATTCATATATTCATTTACAAAATCAAAAACTACTTGCAAGAAGAAAAACCAAACCTTTGAAGAACGAAGTTGAATGGGTCAGTGTACTGATAGTTGTTAGAAGTACTGAAAATTACTAAAGGAGCATGTTATTCTGAGTACTCAACTTAATACTTCTAAGAGTTGTTAAATAATAATAATAATAACAATAATAATAATAATAGTAATAGTAATAATAATAATAATAATAGTAATAGTAACAGTAACAGTAATAATAATAATAATAATAATAATAATAATAATAATAATAATAATAATAATAATAATAATAATAATAATAATTGCATGGCCCCTTAGCCTATCCCCTGTGGCTCTAGACGACTTACAATGGCCCACAAGACTATCACACACCATGCACTTAGATACATTTAGAATGCTTCTAAAAATAATAACTAAAACTATTTTGTTTCAATAATTTCACATTTGGTAAAAAGTCATAACTATAGAACAATTGAAAATGGACTGATAAATACAATTTTTAAAACCAGATTGTCAGAAATCGAAAATTATATGTTACATGGTCTTTGGAAGCTAAACATGATGATTCTAAATGTTTTATAAAAAGGTGTGTTTTTAAATGAGTTTTAAAAGAACCTGAGGAAATTTATACATTTAAAGGTTTCGGGAAGGTCATTACAAATTTTTGGGTCTGAAAAGTAAATAATTTTTAATATTCATCCAGGTTTAACAAGGAATTGAGAATTATGGGGGCGTAAGTTTCTTTGTGGTTTATACATTGATATGATATTTTAAAAATAAACAGGTGCCCATCGTTTTCTTCTTTAATAAGGTGGTGGCCAGAGCAAGATAATTTATATTCAATGTGTGCCTGGACAGGCAACCAATGAAGAGATCTAAGGGAAGGTGATATGTGATCTCTGACAGAGGTCCTAGAAATAATACGGGCTGCAATGTTAAATTTTAAAATCTTTTTTGCCGGAACCCCTGCCAATAGGGGATTGCAATAATCCAAGCGGGATAGTACAAAAGCACTGGCGACTCTCTTGGCAGCAGACAAAAAGAGAAACAGCCTCATGTGACCCAAGTTTGCGAATTTCCAAAAAAAGTGCTTTAATAAGTGTGTTCACTTGGTGCCCCATTCTGAGTGTTTCATCTGGAAATATGACGAGATTTTCAATGTGTTTGCTAAATTGAATGATGGATGAGTCAATGGTAATGTAGGTTAGATTGATATTTTTAATTTTGTGAGGGATTGTGCAAACCATTATCTCTGTTTTGTCATTATTCATTTTAAGTTTATTCGCCTGCATCCATTTGTTAATTGTTTCAACACATGACTGAATGTCATGGTACCTTGTACACCAAATTAAATGGATTGGGGTGTTGATAGAATGTCCCCTACGTTGACTGATTGACAACGGCCAGTTAAATGAGATCTAAACCAAGAGAGAGCTGTGCCTGAAATGCCAAAAGATATGTTCAATCTTTGGATGAGAATGTCATGGTCAATCATATTGAACGGGCCAGAGAGGTCAAGAAGTGAAATAATAGAAACTAATCCTTCATCAGTTGCGCGCAACAGATTGTTACAAATCTACAGCAAAGCTGTTTCTGTGGTTAGAACGGTATGCTGATTGAAATGGTTCAATAAGATCATGCTTTTTAAAATGTTCTTTTAATTAATGCAGAATTACTTTTTCCATATTTTTTTTTAGAGAAATAGGAGATTAGAGGTGAAGTACAATATATTTGTGACTTTTCCCAATCAGATGAAAGATGTAGCACTTCAGTACAAGGCCTGTAATCTGAGTAGTGAACACAAAGATTTACATTCAATATGGAAGAAAATGGCCCAAGTGGACATCCAGTTGTATGAGGAAGTTGTGAAGATGTGCCGCAATATTAGAAAATCAGAGTTCTTGCTCAGAGAGTTTCCTTGCTGCACGTCGGCTGTGATTATCACCTTAAAGGTAAGTTTTCTGTTTTTATAATTGAAGGTATTATTTTTCATGTTTATGAATAAATGAAGACCTGCTGAAGTCAATGGTGTCTTAAGAGACATAAGAGGCTTCCTTAAGTGTTGTGTATTGTCTCTAGGAAACCACTTATGCATTGCCTTTATTATGTCTATTTACATGTCAGGTGTCAATATCATTATTTTACCACGTTAGTATTAATGTATTTAAAATCTTTGTTTCAAACTAGACACTAGTGTAAAGTGGAAAAAGTGGTGACAAAATTGATTAAGTAAAATTGGAAGTTATCACTACAAATACAGTGGCGCCCCAAAGAGCCGTGTTGTCACCTATTTTATTCACAACTATACAAATGAATGCAACATTTCTAAAAATTTTAGCAATATCCATTTAATTAAATTCGCTGATGATACAGCTATTCAAGGGTTGATAACAGAAAAGGAAAGAAAATAATTTTAGAGCCACTGTAGATTGGTTATTCATTTTATTGTGGTGAAGTAATCATTCTGTTTCTTCACTTCAACTGCAACTTTATTTTTTATTTTTTTGTCTCTCCCTGTTGGAAGAGCAGGCATTCATACTTGATACTATAAACCAATTTAATTTTTTGTTTGCTTGATTGTTTTTTTTGGTGTATTTATTTGTTTACTCCAGAGAAACAACCTGACTTGTAACATATGTAAAGCGTCCAATCAGCCTTGCATGATATCTTCTGGCCACGTGTCATCCATCCTGTCCCGAACACCTCCGGTGGAAGACTGTCGCAGCACGGCACCCTCCTACACCGACTACTCCAACTTCAATGTGTGCTGTCACAACAGTAGTCGTCATAAATTGGACGCCACAGAGTGGGTTGCATACGATCAAAGCTTTCACAGTGGGGCACAGAATAGCTATCAGGCCTCTGCAAGAATGGGCCTAGGAAGCGAACTCGGGGGCCAAAGACGCCTGACAGACCGTTATTACAGAGACCATTTAGAAACTCTTCCTCGCAGACTATGCAGCCGCTTGACTGTTCAGAAACAGGCCCTTGGAGTGAAGCACGGCTCTGAAAGAGAAAGTGTTGTAGGCCAAGCTCTCGCAAAGCAATTTCAAGAATCTAGCAGTGGGTTTAATAGAACCCTCAATTTTTATTCAGTCGACTCCAAGAACCACTGGATGTTCTTGGAAAGGCTCGGACTGCCATCAGAGCCTTTGGTGCCCTCCTCAGGAGTTATAATATTTGACAAAAATGTGAGTGAAAGAAGAGGAAGAATTTTTTTTAAACATACAAAAGCATGTTATAAGTTCTTCTAGTTGTAATTTTTTCTCTTTTTCTGATTTTTGTTTGTTTTAGATTCAGCATTTACAATTCAATTATTGGCCAAAAAAAAGAAAAGAAGAAAAGTATAACTAATGTTAGAGCATGCAAGGGGCTTTTCTTTCATTTCATGGTATCAATCTGCTCCTTTTTCTTTTCTTCCTCCTGCAAGCTGAACCTTTTTTTTTTCTTTCTTTCTTTTTAAAGCTGAATTTGTTCTTTCTTTGGTTTTTTTGGTTTTTTTTCTCAATGTTATATTGATGTTTGTCTCTTCATGCAAACATAGATTCAAAAGTCAGCGGTCAATAAGAAACATCAAATTTGGCGGAGTTTTGAAAGATAAGCAAAGCATAATTATTTTATGTGAAATTTCCAAGCCAGTAGTTACTACATAATATGCTATGCTATTCATGCTTCACCACAAATCTTAAACTTCTTAATTCATTACATTTTGTCTGGAATTATTTGATAACGATCCATGTGAATTGAATTGATGATGAAAAGCAAAATATAATGGTTTGAGTTTTGAAGGGGAAAGTTCTGGCGTTAATATGCATTAAAAACTCATACCATTTTATGTTGTGTTTTTTTTCAACTTTTAGAATGAAGAGCATTATATCATGAAAGAAAATTTGACTGTTTCCAACACCAGTGAGTTTCCCTATTTTTGTCACAGTTTGAGTATGAATTATATAGTAGATATTACATATGTCTTTGGATACTATTTATATTCCACAAGCTTTGATCAAACTTGAATGGATGCAAGCTTTAATGAGCACCAGTACAAGTGTTTGATCAAAAATGAGTACCTAGAAAGAAAATGATATCAAGTGACAAGTGTTATATCTATTTTATTCCACTCTGCAATGGATTTGGTTTGAACATGATATCTGAGCTAGCCATCTCCATGTTCTCTTTAATTCATTTTCGTACTTTCTATATCCGTTCTCTCATGCCTCTTGCCAGGCTGAGAAAATGTAAACATTTTCGAAAGGTAGTGATATATCTTTTGACAGATAACTCACGGGTGTGTGATATTTCACAAGTGAAGTAAGTCTTAAAACTCCTTGGTTGAGACGCCTTGTTTTAAATAGCAAAATTAAACTAGTACAGGTGACATTGAAAGTGATGGCAAAGATATTTCACTAACCATAGGTATTATTATGTCTATTACAAACCACTTGATAGACCGATTCCCATGGGACTTACTCCAAGTCATTCAATTATATTTTTTGAATAGTCCCAAGTCAACTACGTATGCATCAATACATTTTATTTTATTTTTTCGTTTGCAGTGTCTTTCATATTAGATTTTCAACAAGGCCACCTACAACGACACACCAATGCTCACAGCTTTGAAATGTCTTGTGTAGAAGACGGCGCCAGTATATGTGTGAGAGAGCTAGATTCCAATAATTTTTTTGATGTGGTGAAAGATGAAAATAAAGTGAGTCAGGTTACTGATTGATGTGATGATTAAGGTGGTGGGAAATATTGATCGCTTGTATATTTGTTATCAGTTCCCTATAATGCTATAATTAAACATGAATGGTCAAGCTCTGTGTCTGGCCGAGGTCAGTTGAGACACAAGGCAGAAGACATTTGATGTGCAGACCCAGATCAAATTTATTCAAATAAGTGCAATTTGATACGTACCTGGTATGTACGCATGGCTTGTTTTGGGATCAGTGTTCTAAAGGTAAGCAGGGGATCAGCCCACTGTGCCAATAAACCTTGTTTGTTGCAAGAAGAAATACACTGTTTAATATTACTCCTATCTGGACAAGACAAAATTTTAATGTAGCCTCTGAATTTCACCCATCAGTTAGCTAGAGAAACTGGGGGAATTTTACTTAAGAGGTATGGAATATTGATATCTGGGTGCAAATTGTGTCATTTGAAAAGTAAAGATAAAAAGATCGGTTTATAGACCATATCCCCATATATGTGCAGGCTCACAAAATGGACATTATTTATTCCCCCAGCAGGCCGTGTCATTCAATATCCTTCTCAACTCATGTGGGGAGTATACAATAGAGCCGCTTGTTGGGCTTTTCATACTGACATACTGACAATATCTTTCTTTATCTGTAGGTAGGTACTCATTCACACCTGAGTCGGGTGAGGACAAATTTGTAAAGTCTTTCCCAAGGACTCAACAATGGTAGCTTGAGCCAGGATTCAAACTCAGGACCTCTTGATCTCGATTCGAGTAGCCTAACCACTCGGCCACTTATGCCACGATAAATACACGGCGTTAACTTCAACCCACCATAATTGGACTTATCTTATGATAAAGTAGAGTTTTTTCATTGTTTTTTTTAGATTTGTATTGATACTACTATATATTTTTTTTCCTTTGCTACTTCAGGATGTTATTGTTTTGATCTATGCCCACTGGTGCGGCTTTTGCCAAACCTTTAGTCATACATTCCTGACTGTGGCCAGATATTTTTCTACTTCCAAGTACATCAGTTTTGTAAGGTGAGTTAAAAAAACCAAACCACTAACACATGATAAATGATATACAAGGAATAAATCGAGGCTTCAAGAGGACGAAGACAAAACAAGACAAGCGCTTGTCTTGTTTTGTCTTTGTCCTCTTGAAGCCTCGATTTATTCCTTGTATATCATTTACTTATCATTGGCTTCAGCAGGTTTTATTATATTTAACACATGATAAGTTGATGAATAAATATATCAATGCTTGTAAGAGTATTGTATCTCATGTCTTAACCGTGGCTGGAAGATTTGTTTTATTGAAAACACAGGGAAAGTTATCGAAAGGGCGTACTTTCATATATCACCTACTTAAAGCCTTCCGCTAGAAAATTCGTCGGATTTCGCAGCTCCGGCCGTTTTCATTATCTCTGTCAGTGAATGCAAACCATTCATTTCTGTTGTGTACGATGCTTCTAAGTATTTCCAGGTTTATCTATGACGTTGATTGCATGGTTGTCTTGAAGTCTTTTAAAATCATTATTTAATCTAGGGTTGCTGGTAATGTTGTTGTGGGTCTTCCTCTTGTTCTTTTCATGTTGGTGGTGAAATAAAATGATTAATTTGTTTGCAGGGATTTCTGGGTTCCTTCTCAAAATGTGACCAAACAGTCTCCACCTTGCTTCCATTATGTGAATTGAGATAAGGATTGACTTTGCATTTCTCGTATAATGGTTTATTTGAAATTTCAATGGGATAGTATATTCCGAGAACCCTCCTCGGTTGTTTTCTTTGAAAAGCATCTAGTTTGTTTTAGTCTGTTTTCGTCAGTGGCCATATGGCTCAGTTGTTAAATATTATGGATTTCACCAATGAGTTGTATAGTTATATTCTTGTTTTTTGTTTTGTCTTGTCAGTTCTGCTCCAAATGATTGTTGGTTTGTTTAGTGCTGTAGGGGTCAATGTTCAATGTCTTCTTTACTCCCTAGCAACGATCCCACTTTCTTTGATGACTTCCATTCTGTGGCATCTTTTCTTAGCGTTATAAGTTCTGTTTTCTCTACATTAATCTTTAGATTGTGAGCTTGAAGAGTATGTTCCACTGCTCTTACATCTACAGAGATGCCTACCCGTACCAATTGTCCGTACTAAGTACGGAAAATGAGAAAAAATACGGAGATAGATAAGATAATAAAATAATACTTTATTTTCATCCCATTAGGGAAATTTGTTTTACAGACGTGTATAAAATTTACAACATGAATGTTATATGCATAAGACATGGAGCATCACAGTACTGAAATGAATAATAATACGTGAATAATACGAATGTTCAGAGATAATATTTTGAGATTGGCGTTACATTTGTGTTTTTTTTAATTTATTGATTATTGAAATGTTGTCGGGTGGCACCACTTGTTGTTCACATAGGTGCACATTCCTCCACGCTTTTTCATTGTTGACGTTCTGTCGCCTCTCATAAGAGTTAAGTCGTTGACATCAAGCGGCGTGGACGGCGTGTTAGGGGTGAGCCAGGTTTCTGTTAGTGAGATGATGGAGGCCTGGCGATAGTCAGAGGAATGCTCGCACAGTGAAGACAGCTCATCACTTTTGTTGTTAAGTGAGCGGACATTCCCCGTGACGACACACGGTGGACGAAAGGCTCTTCGGTGATGTTTGTCCTTTTCGCTAGAATATATTAGTATGTGGGTCATGGTAGAATCAGTAGTATAACATCTTTCCTCAGTCACATATATAAGTATAAGCACAATGAAGGCACAGAGACGGCGAGAAAGATCTAGAAAGATCCGTAGTAAAAGTAGTCCACTGTATAGTAGATGACGATATAGGTAACTAAAAACATGTTGATAGATGACAAATTCAATTAAAATTATGATACGGTTGGGACCCATGGGAGTACAGAAAGAAGATTTTTAAGTCACGAATTGTCTACCACGTCACGACGGTTATTGACAGTTTAATGCCATATGCTGTCGATGCCCTCTTTTAAAACCCCAAAATTGTTTTTGTTTAATTGCTGTACACGTGTAATTGGCCTAGTCGAGTAGAATGAGTCTGGTCAAGCCTTGCATGTTTTGCCGATGACGTTTTGTGCCGCATCATGCGTAGACATGCAATAATATGGTATGTAAGTGGTAAGTGGTCAATGCCCTTGATCAGTACCATACATTATTACGATATTATCAGGGTCCTGAAGTCTTGAAAATAGGGGCATTTTGTCAAAACTAACCTTAAGTCTTGAAAAAGTTGTATCTCTCTCTCTCTCTCTCTCTCTCTCTCTCTCTCTCCCTCTCCCTCTCCCTCTCCCTCTCCCTCTCCCTCTCCCTCTCCCTCTCCCTCCCCCTCCCCCTCCCTCCCTCCCTCCCTCTCAAAAGAGCATGATGATGATTATTATGATGATGATGATGATGATGATGATGACGATGATGATGACGATGACGATGACGATGATGATGATGATTTCATGAAGATGAAGAGGAGGAAGAACACACACGCATGCTCACCATAATCAGTCACACATAAATGCCAATCAAGTTCTAACCATTGATCCATCACTTTATTTTTCTAATACCTTGGAGGATAAAACAATATTGTCTTGAGGGGTGACATCAATCATTGTCCTGCCAATTATTAGAATAATCGGCTGCCTTCATTGTCCTATTTGCCGATCAGAATATAGTGTGTGACGTGATGTCTACCGTGACAAAGGATCAAATACGGTATTCACCTCTATGCCATGAAACGTGTGGGGCGTGGGGTGTTTGTTACTATTGGTCGGGCTGTAATTATGTAATTATTAGTGCATGGATTGTAAAAGTATTTACACACAATGAAGATCTTACTACGAACATGAAGGAAAGTCAAAAACGTGAATATTTTAATTTTGCCGTGTTTGCTTCCCCTCTTGGTCTTCAACTTTGAGGTTTTCAAACTTTTTTCTATATCTTCACGGCTTTGAACAATTTTTCCCGCTTTCTTTTTGTGTTTTTGCCATTCTTTACCTTTAGCCGTAGATCCTTTTTGACATTTATTTCCTATATATATGTATAGAATTAAAAATTAGAAGTGAAGGACGCAAAGAAAAGAAGTTATGATATAAAAAGGAAAAGGATGTTGAAACTTTAAATAAAATGATTTTATCCGAATACTGACTTTGAATATAAAAAAATTTATTGGTATATAATATTATAATAAAGCTTCTATAATTGGTCACAAACTACATTCAATAACGTTTCAACACTGACTTTGAATGTTGTAGTTTTGTCGAGTCATATATATTATTATATATTAATGTTCATTTCCTGCGGGAGAAAAAAAATATAGTGAATATGGAAATGATTTGTTCCTGTTTTTTGTTTAGAAATATTGAAATATTTAGTTAGACCTTAGTCCTTAAAAATTATAATCTTTTTGTTTTTGTTGCTCCTGAATGTAGAATCAATGGTGCTAAAAATGATCTGCCATGGGAATATACTGTTGATGTCTATCCTACCGTCCTTTTCTTCCCAGCACAAAGGTATTGTACACAAGTGTTTTGTTTATTTTTATTCTTATTCTTATTCTTATTATGATTTTTATTATGATTATGATTATTATTACTATTGTTGTTATTATTATTATTATTATTATTATTATTATTATTATTATTATCATTATAATTATTGTTGTTGTTATTACTATATTTGAGATTTTTACACATATCTTTTCACAGATATAAATAGAATCAATAAACTGACAGTCATTTTGTCCATAGGCCTGGGTGGTGTCATAGCGAGTGGGTCTGCTGCTGTTGGCAAAGCGGGTTCAACCCCTGCTTTGGACAATCCTTTTTGTCTATTTTTCATTTGTCTCTCTGGCACTGCAACATTTTCCTACTTTTATTTTGTCCACAAGGACACTTTGTCTTATGCCTGCATTTTGAAAAAAGACTAAAATAACCCATGTACCAGCCGCAAGGCAGCACTGCAATAGGAGTTCATATTCTTGCCTAAGAAAAAAACAAAATGACGAAAGCCAGGCTCGAACCCCACCACCAGTGGTTAGTGCACTAAGTTTTGTGCTTTTTAAAAATTTATTATTCAAGTGTGAGATAGGTGTTGTTTTGTAAACTGATAAGAGTGAGTGAAAAGAATTTTGTAATAATTGTGTTTAACTTTGGCACTCATTAGATCTGTAAACCCTTATTTCTGGTATTTTGTGTAAACAATTTGGAAATTTTAAATTAACTGCTTTCCAGTATTGCTGAACTAAATCCTCTAATATGAGCTTAGTGGCGCTTGAGGTGACAGCAAGGTACCTCCATCTGGCTTTGTCTGCAGAAAACCTAGGGCCAGGGGCTAGGCCTTATACACCTCAAGTACCTTTTGACATTCTGTGTTCAGATCTCCGTCAGGTGCTCTGGGTTGGTTATTCTTCCTCTGAAGTGTCCATTGCAAGGGCTATTCTAAGAAGTAATCTGGATGACATGTGACTTGACCTAAGGCCATTCACGTCTTGGTGCACAGACTGAGATGCCTTGGCTGCTTCCCAAATTTCTTATGTGAGCATCTCCACCCTTCTTGGTTTTGAGTTGCTGCTCTTAGATACTCCAGGTCTATTTCACTTTCAGATTTTAGAACCGTGGATCCTGGAGGCAGGCTAGGTCGTTTTTTAGTGTAACAGGCCGAGTTGTTAGTGGCTTTCCTCGAAAGTTGTTTCTGGATTTGGTGAAATATATTGACATGGCTATGTTTGCTGGAATGTGCTCATGTCTCCACAGGATATGACCAAAAAGTCGCCATCGGGCGTCTAAAATATAAATGGAGAGAGATGTTTCATTGTTTTTTTTAATAGAGGGATTTGTTAGAGATGGAAAGGCATTCAGTTTTTCTTCGTCTGTTTTTGTTATTGTCAAGGTACAGCATTTATACATAAGGATGCATTTTTACCAAGGATGGCATGTGCATGTGTTTAAAAAACAGATGTGCTTGTTAGATCCCTATTAGGTTCAATCTCAATTACCCAAAATCAGGGATAAAAATAACTTCTTTATTTTCATGAGAAGGGCTACCCATTCGGCACTGCCTAACACCAGATACTATATATACAATCATTGGGAAGCAGGTAAAGCAGTCAAACCAATAACATGTTGAACATTAGAGGCGCAACAGGATGACTAAGTGGTGGAGGCTCAAGACGTTCCTTTGTGGTGTCTAAATAGTCTTAAGGTCCAGGACGATCGAATGGCCGACTCTATGTGTTAGGGTATGTAAGGAAGCAAAAGGAGGAGCACAATTCACTTGTTTTTAGTTTGTATTTTTTTTAATAATTGTTTTCATTTAACCTGATGATTTTAAAACTGGACATACAAGCAGAGTCTTCCTAACTGACTGGAACCTCTTGGGGTGACAATGAAAGCAAAATTCTGTTTCAGCTGAAAAGCGAAACAGACGCACAAGCTGTAACTACTACATAATAGAAGTCTCCAGACTGATTTAAGTTTTATGAACTAATTCTATGGTGCTTGTATGAGTGCATGTGTTGTGGAGAAAATATAATTATAATCTTCATGTACTGGTAGTTGAAGCTCAAATCTGACAAATGAGCACTTAAACTATGTACTGAAAGAGCAATTTTGAATTTTTCTTAAGTTAAAAGAGCTTGAAATATGTTTTCATCAATTAATTTGTTGCTAAATATGAGTGCAGTTCCTAATAGAAAAGAAAATGGGGTATAGGATGTAATCTTGATTCTCATTAGACTAGCCTATACCTCAGGACACGTCACATGAAAGGCATGAAACAATACAATGTAAGATTTTTCTTTTTCTTTTTTTTTCTTTGTGGTTTTCGTCAATATAGAGAACCATTTGCTTTAAGTATTGGGAAGAACAGAAGGTGAGGGAGAATGAAATACATTGTTTGTGTTTGTGTGTCTCTTTTTACTTTGTGTGGTAATTTTATGAATTAGAAGTCATTTTATTATTATAATTATTGTTGTTATTATTATTGTTATTGTTGTTGTTATTATTATTATTATTATTATTATTATTATTGTTATTATTATTAATATTATTATTATTATTAATATTATTATTATTATTATTATTATTATTATTATTATTGTTGTTGTTCTTGTTCTTGTTGATGTTGTTATTATTTTTACTTTTATTATTATTATTATTATTATTATTATTATTATTATTATTATTATTATTATTATCATTATTATTATTATTATTATTCCAGATAAAGGTACTTGTAATGCTATATTCACAATGTCAATGTGAATGGAAAAATGAGTAGAAGTACAAGATTTATATATCTGTTTCATTGATTACTCTAAAGCCTTTGATAAAGTTAGACATGATGAACTCTTTAATATACTGCAAGAACCAGAAATAGACGGTGTATTGTCCCCAGATCTCTTCAATTTGTATAATGAGACATATACTTAGACATATAGATGACTGTCCGGGCTTAAAAGTTAATGGAGAAACTATGAATAATATCAGATACGCAGATGATACAGCTTTGATTGCAGGATCTGAAAAAGAACTTTAATCTCTACTAAACATAGTGAAAACAGAGAGCGTAAAGAAGGGATTGTTATTAAATGTAAAGAAAACTGAGTGTATGGTTGGGTCTAAAAAAGTTATTAACCCACCGTGCAATTTGTTTAGCAAGGGAGAGAAGATATAACAAGTTCAAAAGTTTAAATATCTTGGATATATGTTAACATCAGATGGTTAATGTTTCACAGAAGTAAAGAGGAGAATTGCAGTAGCTAAAGATACCTTTGATAAAATGAGTTCAATCCTGAAAAATAGAAATATAGGACTAGGAACAAAATTAAGAGTGCTGAAAACTTATGTCTGTCTGGTCAACTCTCTTGTATGGTAGTGAAAGTTGGACATTAACTAATGAAATTAGGAAAAAGCTTGAGGCAGCAGAAATGTGGTTCTTAAGTAGAATGCTAAGAATTTAATGGAAAGATAAAAGATCAAACGAGGATGAAGGTACTTGATGAGGCAAGGATAGATAGATCTCTAATAAAAACAATCTGACAGATGCAAATTAAATTTCTTGGACATCTTAATCGACACAAAAGCATTGAACACCTAGCTCTAACTGGGAAAATAGAAAGCAAAAGAAGTATAGGTAGGCAAAGATTAACATATTTAGACAGTTTAAACAGACGGGCAACTAATAAAGATCAGGAGAATATGAGTTTTTTAAGGTTGTTTGAGCAAAGAGATGAGTAGCGTGTCATGATCACCAATGTCTGCTCCAGACCAGGTACTTGATGATGATGATGATTATTATTACTATTATTATTATTATTATTATTATTATTATTATTATTATTATTATTATTATTATTATTATTATTAT
>JARDUL010224692.1:0-18100 GCA_030265205.1 Dirona pellucida
TGATCCATAGATTTTCCAGCTCTGTATCAGGCCATGTGTACTAGTGGGGCACAGACGTGCACTTGACCTGGATACGTTTTACCTGGGTCTGCGCATCGGTGCCTTCTGCCTTGTACACTGTCCTCGGCCAGACACAGAGCTGGTCCCTACACTGTTTAATTACGGTAGTTATAGGGAAAGATAACAAACAAACAATTTTCTCTATGAAAGACTACATTTGTTTGTGAACAGGGTGAATTTGGAAAAGTTCTGAATGCACATGGAACTGTGCAATATGTACACATTTTGGAGCTAAAGAATATCATTCGAACTCAAATTTCGGGATACAGAAGCTGTTAGTGATGTACATGGTGGGTGCAATGAAGAAAAAAAGAATTATAGGCTCTTTTTTATTGTAGGCATTGTTAAATTGACATAGCTCTCAAGCATTACCTTTCTCATCTGAAATTACTGTTTTTGTAATAGGAGATAAAAAAGTTTGCTTGAATTTGCCAAAGGTCATTTGATTTTCAGTTGACATCCCACATTATTAATAACAACTGAAATAGGGACTACTGTTTAATATAAAAGTTAATGTTTTTTCCAGTAGTTCAAGTTACGTGGTGAAAGCTATTTTGTCTTTTTGTTATTTTAGTTTTTTGTTTGTTTTGCTGAGCATTTTGCTTTTTAATAAATATTTTTGAGGTTATATTGTTTCACTGCTTTCTATGCATTGCAGGCTTGATGTTGGCAGCCTATTTGAGAATGCCAAGTTTACCAAAACTCCTGATTACAGTAAACCAAGCGGGGACTCTTACATCACTCAGTTCAACCAGGCGGCTACAGAATCAATTAAAAATACAATTGGGGTGAGAGAAATGACACTTATCTCTCTTTCACTCTCTCTCTCTCTCTCTCTCTCTCTCTCTCTCTGACATGTTTTGAATGGCTCAGTTACGGAGAAACAGATCACAATAACTAATTGAATTCCTTTGTCCTATGGAAGCTAGAAGCTAAAGATGCGCTAATACTAATAAACAAAGAAGAAAAATGGCTTTACCGATAATTTATAGAGCTGATCTAGTCTAGATAGGTCTAATAAGTTGTAACTTTGAATGCTATCACTGTAATGGACCTTTTTTGGTTTGTTCATTTTATTATTTAACATCTAGACATAGGCATTGTGACTTTTTCTATTATGAGATTAGAATGTAGTGAGGTACACTACATACTGAAAGTTGAGATTGCGTACTTCTGGGGGTCTGAGTTGATTTTATTATTCAACTAGACATGAACATTGGGACAGTTGTATTTCTCATGACTACACATTAGAGGTAGGCTATACATGACAAATTGTAAAAGAAATAACATGGAGCATTGCTCTATATTAAACAATTTTTGGTCCATGTCACGATACAGTTATTAGCGCAGTCAGTTTCGGTTTGAGAACGCTGGAGTTTCCTACTTTTTGTTTGAAAGCTCACTGACATCCCTTTATTCTGATCCACTGATAAAATTGACTTTGGACTCTTAGATTGAAGTCAAATGATTTTCATTTCATTTTTAGGTTGTGTTCAATTTTTAAAGAGGACTCAAAAAAGATCATTGTTGTCAATTGCCACGATTTTATTTGTGTATTCAGATTGGAAGTACATCTCGACCTCAAATAGGAATGTCACCACAGAATTCCTCCAGTTCTCTTGGTTTGTCCAATCTGGGTCAGAACTCGGGGCAGGTCCAGGGGAGTTCAGTGTTGTCACCTTTGCAGCAGACAGGTTCTCAGAACTCCATGCCTCATACCATGGCTCAGCTGTC
Source organism: Dirona pellucida (assembly GCA_030265205.1). Lineage (NCBI taxonomy): Eukaryota > Metazoa > Mollusca > Gastropoda > Nudibranchia > Dironidae > Dirona > Dirona pellucida. The sequence goes on from JARDUL010224692.1 coordinate 1,795, forward strand.
ACAAATCTCACAGCCGGCTTCTCAGTCCCCAAGCATGTCTCAGATGGGGATTGGCTCTCAACCGTCTCAAGTTAGCAGCAGTCAGGCTCCCCAGCAGTCACGGATTCCAGCTGTCATCCAACAACAGAATTTGCCTCAAACAAGTATGAATAGCATGCAGCAGCGACCCAAGCCACAGCGTTCAAAGCTTCCGCCTCCATCTAAGGTACGCCAAATGGAATGTAGATGTGTAAGCTATTTAATTTCGGGGCACTATTACACATTTGGTGCTTTCATTTCAAATCTCAATGTAGAACTTACCTTTTTCAGGTGTCCGGTTCCAGTTTTGAAGAAAAATGTTGTCGTTTTAATCAAAGCACTTGTTTGTAAATATTCCTGTAAGATAGGATTGTCTGTTCATCCAGTTATTTAAAATGTTTTCACCTTTATTGTGGTTTCCCAAATTTTGAGGCATCATTCACCTATCATCACGTCATATTTTTCAGATTCCATCTACAGCTGTGGAGATGCCTGGACATATTCCTCGAAACCCTCAGTTGGATGTTCAGTTTGGCCTTGACTTTGGATCTGAACCTTCTGTACAGTTTGGATTTGGGGGCAATGGCGATAGTACTGCTGTGACAAGCTCATATTCTACTAATTCCAATGGGTAATTTGTTGCTAGTAATTTGCATTTTCAAGAGTTATATTATGGTTGGGATTTGTCAATTAGAAGATTTTGGTTAAACTTGCCAACTTATATACAGGGTGTGCCATAAAAAGCGGTACGATTTCGTTCGACCACCGTTTCAATATTTATCGGTCAATTTTAATACTTTCACTGAACTGAAGAATTATGACATTTTTTTAAACCAAACCAAGCATAAAATCAAATGTGTAATGAGCGCACTGTACTTTCTAGGTTTTTGCAAAGTCAACATTTAGGCATTTTCATTATGGAGCGTTTTGATCAAGACAGAAAGAAATGAGTTCTGAAAAGAAATGGTTCGTCTGATATAAATAGGAGTACCTTTCACAGAAAATAATCTTTTTTCTTATGAGTGACATTTTCATTTGAACATCCATTTGGTGTGCTATTGGAAGAAATCTGTGATTGGTCCGTTCTTTTTTGATGAGCATGGAAAAACCAAGACAGTGAAATTGCAAAGATACTTAATAATGTGATAAAAAGGGCTATTTAAAAGGAAGGGTCACCACCGCAAAACCGTCGCCACAAAAAGTTTGCGAAAATGTCTGTTACCGCCTCAGGAGCCCTATTCATAGAAGGATTGTTTTCGTGGTAATAAGTAAAGTCGGGATAACGGCACTGTCAGACTTGCTATGTCAGTTCACTAAGCCTGTATTCACGGTTTGAATGGGGGGCCGACTAGTTAGTCAGAATTTTATCGTCAACCACTCGACTGCTCATGCGTGAAGTTTCTCACTTGGGAGGTAAGTATCTCGCAGAGTATCGAGCAAACAACTTGATTATAAACAAAATGCGATCATTTTAAGTTTCTATTTCTAGATTATCATTTTATTGGGTCAGCAATGAAACAAACACGTCTTTCATGACTTCCTTCATCGAAAAATCGGTGTCATCGTCGTGGGCATAAAGTTAGTAGGTAATAGCGAAACATTCCGGACTAAATTTACTTAATGTATACCAACATCGCGAGATAGTCGAGAGAGACAGGCAATTTCGGCTTAAATTACTGTTGTCATAAATATCAGCCCTGGTGGTTTTTTTAAAACTACGGTTAATGAGTGAAATATCTTTCTTTATCGATCTCCTCTATGCCTTTGGATGTAAGGTTAAGGAAAACTTTCGCCATTGATCTCTATCCAGTCTTCCTCTTTGCATCTGAATACCTACACCCCCTCTTTTCTATCACCTCTGATCTTACTTCTTGCTATACTTACTTTAGCCTACCTCTTGGTAAATTACCTTGTTACCTGCATTCTAGAATTTGTTTCGGAATTCTACTTTCATTCATTCTATTTACATGTCCAAGCCATCTTAGTTGATTTCTCTCTATTTTATTTTCTAAGATTTCTGCATTTACTTCATCCCTTATTCTAGTGTTTCTAATTTTATATCTTCTGAGGAATTTCATTTCTGATGCTTGTAATCTACTTTTATCACTGCTGTTTAGAGTATGTGTTCATGTTAATTTTTTACTGTCCTTATTTTGGTGTTCGAAATGTGAGAATAAAAAAATGTTTTTCCTCTTCGCAGTGCTACTGTGATATCAAATCATCTGAATCAAGGCCATGTGAGTCAGTCTGCAGGGGATGGAAATTCAGTGTCCACCATTATGCCTTCCCCGTCAGCAGGCTCTTCTAAGGTGCCATCAGGGATAGAGCCTCAAGTCTCAAACAGACAAGGGGTCTTCCACAATTCTGTCTACTCTTCATCTCAGCAGAAAAACGAAAGTCAAACACTGGAACGAGATCAAAATAAGGTAACATTGTTCATTCATTTATATTAGAAGTTTTGCTTTGATTCCTGGGATTCTAGCTGTGTAAAGTTGAAATCACTTGTGAGTTTTCCAGGAGGACTTAATTTAATGGTCAAGATTGTATCAGTTTTAAAACGTTTGAATTGCTGAAAGTCAAGCATATTATCGTATTAGTGTTTGGCTTTAGGTTTCCTTACTGTAATTTTATATTACATGTGTTTGTCAATGCAGGTGAATGATTCTATCCCATTCCTGCCCTCTCAGTTGGAGAGAAAGGCAAGCCCCATGCCGTCACAGCGTCCAGGACAGACGAACCAGAATCTCAGCTCAGGTAGTTTCTCAGTTTAAACCGAAATGTTGAGTCTAATAAATATCAGCTACACATTTGTTTATTTGACCTGAGGATGACAAAGGCAAGACCTTGGTACAAGGCAGCATTGATATGTCAATAAAGACATTGACTTTTGAAGCTTAATATTCCTTAAATTACCTGGCCTTTACCATGATAATTCAACTTCAATAAGCATTTCATTTTGTAAATGTGAGCATACTCTTTTTCAACGAAGGGCTGCATCAGCTCAATATGTCAGTTTGAATTTTTATTTTATTTTTAAACTTATTTTGCAGCAATTGATATTGTATTTTTTAAAATTACTATTATATCATGTGTTCTCTTATGGGTCAGTAAAAGAATGAATGGCTATTGCTCAGATTTATAACAATTCAATTAAAGAGATGCCTGGCATAGTCGTGAATTGTTAAAATGTTTGGGTACAGAAATTTTGAATGGAAATTTTCTTTTTTTTGCCTGGACACATTGTCATATTTTAAATTTTTAACAGGCCCCATGACGTCAAATAAGGACTCAACTGGTGCTGTGGCCAACAGTTACTCATCAGCCAATGGTTATCCATCATCATCCTATCAGAGTCATACAAAGGGTTCCATTTCCCACACAGCCAACTCACAGCCAACACAGTCTTCATCATTCCCAGGGCAGTATCCAGTGAACCAATCCTACCCATCAGCTGGTCAAACTCAGTTCCCAGCCCCTCCCAACACCACCCCTTTTCCCTCAGCGCAACCAACACAATACAACTCAAATCCCTCTCAAAATCAGTTCTCTTCTGGACAAAACCAGTTTTCTGTTGGTACCTCGACATTAACTCATCAGAATCAATATTCTAGTGGGCAGAATAACTATGGAGGTGGGCCATCTCAATATTCGGGTTACCAAAACAATAGCTCATTCCCTCCTCACCCTCAGTCTCAGTCAAACTATCCTTCCAACCAAAATGGAGGTGGAGGTGCGTTATATCCCACTTCAACTCAGTCAGGTGTTTCTCCGTATACGTCTCAGTCAAATTCATATCAATCTCCATCAGCTGGGTCCTACCACTCGGCTAGAGATGGTCCAACTAACATGGTTGTAAGCACCCAGTCCAACAGTGGCATGTCATTCCCAAGTCAGCCCCAGAGCTCTAACTTGAAACCTGCAGCCACGCAGAACAACTCAAGCTTTAACTCACAGACTTATAATGCCAACCCCACACCACTGCAGCCACCATCACTGGTCAACAAGTTAGGGGAGGGTCTTTCCAAAATATCTATGAAGGATTCCACTTTGGACAGTCATCAATCATCACAGGTAAGTTAGAAATTCCTTCAGATTTAGTTAACCCTACAGCGAGCTGTTTTATAGTTGTGTGGGATTGGCCGTTATGACGACTAAATCTTTTTTTAAGCTATTACTGATGTGTGAATATGTGAGGGAATTATTGTTTTATGTTTATGTTGGGGGAAAAGTGTTGAAATTACAGGGTGTCCAGCAAGGCCGGAAATTGGTCGGAAATTTCATGGTATGGTCGGAAATTCACACCCTGTGGTAGGAAATTTCTTTCTGTGGTAGGAAATTCTTAACTGCGGTTGGAAACTCCCACTCACAGTAGAAAACTCCCATCCGCGGTAGGAAACCGGAGAAAAATCCATTAGATCTAGTAGTTTTTTGTAGTAGTCAAAATGACGAGAAAATTCATACCGGTGAATCGCATCAAAATCCATTCAATTTGCTAGGTAGGATTTTTGCATCCCATTTTTGCATCCCAGGTAGGAAATTTGAGTCTGAACTTTTGCTGGACACCCTGAATTAGATTTGTCTGCAGTTGGTTTTAAGAATCAAGTCAACATCTAAATTTCAAAAACTTCTAAACTTCTTCCACAGTTGAATACTTTTTTTTGCAGCTGTTGCCAATGTTTTGACAAAATAAACACAGCTTTTTGATTTGTAAGTGTATTGTGATGGAGAAAACAGAATCATACAATGCTTTTTTATTTTTTTTATTTTTTGGTTCTTCAGTATGAGCATACTCCATCAGTTGCCAGTGTGCCAACCAGTGTGAGCCTTCCGTCTGCCTCAAGCTCAGCATCCTTGTCCACTGGCACCAACACAATCTCATCCACCTCTACTGTTACATCTATTTCATCCGCTTCTAGGGTTACTTCCATGCCCTCAACATGTAATTTTACATTTTTATTTATTACAAGCTCAAATAAATGTTTTTGAACTTTTTTTTGTCTTCTTTCAAATAATGTTAATTTGAGAATAATTACCAAAAACTGTGCCATCAGAATGACCATGAATTGAAATACTATTGTTTTCAATTGAGTAAAATTAAATTGTGTCTTTATTTTGCTTTTTTATGTGAACTCAAATATATAATGGATCATTTTGACTAGCATAGCGATAAGAGTGAATTTAGGTTTTCTAGTGTTCACCACTTGCGTTACATACATCATGTTTGACCCCATGCACAGGCACCCTATTTGGAACCAATTAAATAGCTTTCAAACACTTTTTCTGTGCTGAAGAAAATAGTTTACATAATGAGTTATTACCCACCAAACACTCAAATGAAAGAAATCTATGTCACTGTCAATGTAGCATTGCAGGGTTGTTGACTTTCCAATTTTCAGAAAACCCTTTCAAATAAATAGTCATAAATATGCATGGTCACATGCTTTGTTACTATGATTTCATTGGTAGACTATTTCTAAGTTGGGAAACAGAAAATAAGGCTGAAATTATCAGAAACAAACATGCCATTACACAGCTACACCTTGCCTGCATGCAAAATATGGGACCCGCAGACACAGGATGTGAACTTAACACTGTGAGTGGGGTGTAATGATTTGCTGGGAACGATTGACGCGAGGTAGGGCAATCGGGATCATATATTCAGGACTAGAGGGACAAATTTGGCAGAATTTGAATAGGGAACACGAAAGAATGTTATGATTTAAGCTATTACTCAATTATTTACATGGTTTATCCCATCACTTTGAAGATACTATTGACTTTTAGTCAAATAACGATTTTTAGAAATCAAATTTTGTTACAAACATCATTGTTAACCCTATAACTGAAATATTTGTGAATTTACTATAAAGGACTCATATTTTGTAGTCAATTTTGAAAGCATGTTAAGCACACATCAAGTTTTTATGGTTGCTGTAAATTTTTCTGAAAAGCACTTTAGCATTTCACGACAAAAAAGATCAAGCCACATTTAAACAATGATTCCTTTTCGTCACTTTTAGTTAGTAAAAATCTAAACAATGATATTTCCATCTTTGTTTTGCTTTAAATGTTCATTTGTATTTTTAAAAATTATTCAATACACCTATGACAGTTTGTGGTCTTTTAGGACATTTAATGTTTTTTTCACCATATCTTGTCATAATAAAGATTGCTCATATTATTATGTTCCTTTCATTTTCAGCGGGAAAAGCTCCCCCTAATCTTCCTCCTGGTGTGCCCTTGATGGGACAGTATATCATGGGACAAAGCACTATTCCACCATTCTATGTAAGATTTCCATTTTTATCATCTATCTTTGAAACTAACCGTTTTAAGACCGCATTGTTGACTCTTGTGATGCCTTTGTGACGTAAGTTCATACATTTTTTTCTTCATATTATTGTTTTTGTCTCCAGAGTGTTCAGCCGCCATTGTATGGTTATGAAGATGTGCAGCTTTTACAGCAAAGGATGCCAATGGTATGTAGAACTGATTATTACTTTTGTAATTTCTATCATAATGTGAACATGAACTTCTTATAATGACATCTATTTTTTGGCATCTACAGCAAACTCAGAGTTTTTATGATGTGAGTGCATTCCCAGCTCCCGCTGGGTCCACCCTCCCCACAGGAAGAGACCAGCAGCCCCCAATCCCAAGTGTTCCCTTTTCAGGTAAGCTTACCTTAAGTTTCTCCCTATCTTGCTACTATTTTGATTCCTTCCAATTTTACTAGGGCGACTTTTCAGCCCTTTTGGGCACTCATTCACACAGCTTTTTAATCTTTCAGTTTTGTTTAGAGAGGTGGTTATGTTTTATTCTGTTGATAAACTATTTCACTATTTCTCTTTAGGAACATCAGACACAAAATTAACCAGAGTTGATGCTCAGAGCCCCAATGCATCCAGCCAACCCCAGAGTGCCCATTCAGCAGCGCAGCAGCCTCTGTTTAATTTCCACTACGGTTATTATTACCCTTCCATGTTCCCAGGGGCAGCTGGACTTCAGTACCCAACAACAGTGTACCCAGTAAGCTGAGTGAATATTGATGTGTTGTTTTTTTTTTAAATGTTATTGGGTAGACAAATGTCATTGCTGACAAAATTGATAGTATCCATTTACTAAATTTATCTTTGATTTGTAACATTGCTACGAAAATATGAAGTTGAAGAACCAGACATTTTGATCTTATTTCAAATTCAGTACCAGTGAGATTTGAAATGGGAATTTGTTCTGCTGTGGATGAAGTAGGAGTAAAACTTTGTCTAGCAGTTCTCAGGAACTTTTAGAGTTTACAGGGCTTTGTCTCACAAGTCTCATCCCTGATGGACTTGAAGCAGGAGGGGGTTCCTTTGATATGACCTTACTGTACTACAGTGTCGAAAAGGTTGTTAAACTAAAACTAGAAACTTCTTTATTTTGCAGATTCCTCCTGTGACAAACGCTGCTGCTCATCCCGGAACCACATCCACCACACAGTATCAGAAATCATACCCTTCACATGTGTACACCACTAAAGGTGAGGTCAACTGGAGTTTTTTGTGTGAGACTGTTGTGTGAAATTTGCCATGATGAAAGGTGTGATGATGGTTGATTGGGATTTAGGAGATTGATGGACTACTAATGCCTTCTTTTAATACTTCCTTTTTGTTTTCCTAACTTGGAATGTTTTCACTTTTCTTTTTAAGATCTTTTTCATGATGAATTTTCATCTACAATTTGCAAATAGCTGTTGCTACTGATACTCCTACTCATTTTCTTTACAGAGATGTCAATTTTCAGACCATGATTACTGACAACTTACCCAGACTGAAAAATAACCAAAAGGATGTAAATCTTTCAGATTACCCGATATTCAGTTGTTGGTTTTTTTTTGGGGGGGGGGGCAATGTTCAAAATGATTTGAATTCTGAAAGATTTCGTCCCTGTCCAATATTGTTAGTTATACGGCTGTCAACACTCAATCAAGTTTTGTTCAATCTGTTACAATTTGCCCCCATTATAAATTCGTCACGGACGCAGTGGTAGGTTCTACCCCTCCAATTGTCTTTGCTATTAGTATTGGTGAAGAATGCATTTTGAAAGAACAGCGGTTGTCTTGTATTTTGAATGGAGAAGGGAAATAACAAAAGTGGTTGAAGTAGGTCACCTATTTCTTATCTTATCATACATTTCACAGCACTCATGTGATCATAATTCTGATGTTTGTCTCTTTCAACAAACAATTGATGAAATAAATAAACCTTGTGCTGTGCCTCCTGTCCCCGCTCTTGTAATTTAATTTGATGGGCAAGCATACCTTCCTCATTTCACTCTCATGCCAACCACAATCAAAACAAAATGACAGCAGTGCATCTCTCCCCCACAGTTTATTGCAGATGATATTAATTAGAACACTTGTTTAGTATTAAGGGGTTGCGGATGCCTATTCTGCATAAGACCTGCCGTCAAGATGATGATCCTCCCTCCAATGCCAATACAAACCAGCCTACTGAATGACTGCCTCAGTGCTGTCAGTACTATAATTTGTCCTTTTTTTATTTTGACTAATACTAATACAGCTGACAGTTTTAGCAATCATACTGACTAATTCATGATCCAAACGAGATAGATGTTGTTTATATATCAGTATGTTATTTTAAAAAATTTAGGCATGTTATAATATGCTTGATCTATGATTGGAAATTTCAAACAATTTTGTGAAAGATCATCAACAGGCCAGTGCATTCTAAACTTTACTGTCATCATCTGAATTAGGTTTGCAGAAATAGTATTTTTGCTATACTTTACCATGCTTTATGAGCTCAGTTTTGGAGATAACACTTTTCAAATTGTGGAATGAATCTGAAATAAAAGGAAATTTAATGGTTTTGTTTTGAACTGAAGGCCCGTGCAATGTTGACAAGAAAGGTAATATGACTTGATGTTTCTCAGCTTTATTTGTTAGCATTTGGTTTTTGTACACTTTGATTAAGTCAATGTTAAGTTGCACACACAGCAACCCCCTAACTTCCCAAAATGCTGAAGTCTAAAACCTTGCAAGTGAGAACCTTTTAAGGCACACTGTATGAGGACTGATTACTTGTTATTGATAATAGAGAAGCTACCAAGTGTATGATATGAATAGGGAATTATGATTTAATTTCTCATGATAGTGATTTTCATTTGTCACAAATGCCAACCTGGTCAGTTGCAAAAGGCGTTGCTCGTTCACTGTGCCATATATATCATATCAATGTATTTAGATATTTTCTTAGAATTAATTTTAACATGAGTTTACTTACCTTAAAACTTGTGTGAAATTAGTTTTTCTCACTGTGATTAACTCATTAGCACAAGCTGTTACCCTGGTGGGTATGTAGTACAGTACAGTGAAATTCAAAACTTTTTAAAACGTCCTACATTTATAAAGGCATAGTTTTGAGTGTGGTACAATTTTTAATCGTTAGGTGATGCGGATTTAAGAATATTTTAACTTTCACCATCAACAATTTGAAATTAATATGCAATTTTTAAGAAACACACCCACACCCACATGCAAAACTGAATTGGTCTTAATTCTCATGCCGTGAGCTTTTTTCATGCCTTAAAATTAATTTGAAAGGCTACTTGTGATGGGTCAGATTGTTCAATTGCATCTCATTCCTTGTGGATTTTAACTATGAAAACATTTTATTGTCTACTGTAGTCTTTGCCTACAAACCTCAACATGCAGGTGTTAGGAATTATTGTATACTCTGCCCTTTAACACATTATTTTTAGATTCATTTAGACAACTGCCATCCACAAGTGGGATTAATTTTTTTACTTACATGCCTCATGTAAAAAGGCAGGTTTCAGAACTAGGTATTTCTACACAAAAATTTAGATTAAGATGTACTATTATATTCAGATCATTTCTTCTTTTCTTTAAAAGTCAAAGAACTGTCACAAGGAAATCCAAACATATCTTTACATCCTCCATATTATCTTCTCCTCTCTTAACATTACACTGCATGAAACGCTCAATGAGGCACAAAAGAAGAAAGTCTAGCAATTTTCTAAGGGATTGTTTTATGTGTGGACTTGTTTGTCAGGATATGATGAGGTGAATCAAGTCCAGGATTTCTCTAAGACTGGTTATGGCAGCTCTCAAAGTTCTGGCAAGGCGTCGGGAACACGTATGTCCACCAGTCAGTCAAATTCTTTTCAAGAAAAACCAACACTAACTCCCTTTTCAGTACTTTTTATGCTTGGATTCAGCTTTTTGTTTTGTTTCACTTGTTTGTGTTTTCCCCATTTCTCTTTCAACTTTTGTGTTCAAAAGAATATTATTGAATGTGTTATTTTGAAATAATTTCCCCGTTTGCATATGTTTAATAATTTTCCATGGAGCATGCTTTTGTCAAAGTCAAAATGAAAGGCAACCCTTTTTCTTTTTCTTTTTTGAGGGGGGGGGCAGTATTGCTGCTTCTCCAGTCGAATTGACTATTCTAATTTGTTTTATTACCATGAGTGCCTTAAATGTAAAACTATTCATTCATATTCACAAATGTATATTTTTTAGGTCAATGGAAGATTTCACTTACGATATTTTATAATGTATTTCATTAAACATTGCATTTCTTAAAACGTTGGGTTTTGGGGGGTTTAAAAAAAATAAAAGATAGCAAAATAAATGAAGATTCTATCAGTATTAGTCAATTTATCTCAATCGATAAATTGGGGTTCCAATAGCAAGTATAACTGAATTTATTTTCAAAATAGATATTAGTTACAGCTGAAATCTTGTACTTGTTGAAGTATATAGGAAGTCAATTTTTAAAGAATAGAAGGGGAGAAGAATAATTCAACCCAACAACAATCATGGTAATTGAGAAAGAAAAAAATTAGAAAGAGAAAAGCATTATTGTTACCATGACATTGATATCAAATCATGCCATGAAATGTTTTGCCTGAAATATGAGACATGGTGTTGTATTCAATTTTGACACTTTTCACATCTTTAATAGCTATCAGCCTATTATGAAACTTCACCCATAAATTCCTCCTGATATTTTCTTTCTGCTTAGTGTATCAAAGTACTTTTAATGAACAGACGAATGACGCTGAACGTTGTATGTGCTTTAAAATATTTTTGAAATGAGTAATGAAATTTAACAATTGTGTTTAATTGTCGTGAGGCTTTCGATAATTTGAAAAAATTGTTGTTTTGTTTTTTTGGGGGTTTTTTTTTTTTGGTGAGCACATTTATTTTAATTTTTTATCTTTATTTTTTTCGATGTGTTAAATTTATTCCTTGTTTCCAAAGGCCTTTTTAAAATTTGATTGTTTAAGTGTGACTATATTGACATTTTAAAAAGGGCTCGGCATGGTGGAGCCTGGAACGATGATGTTTCATAGTAATTTACTCTTCATGGTATTTGATCATATTAAACACACAGTGAAACATCTGATTTAATGTAAATATTTTCTGATCTCCCCGAATTAGTTTTGCAGTGACATGATATGAAAAGAAACTTTGTTGTTCAAAATTTAAATGTACGCATATATTAGTTGTTTTGAAACACTTGCCGGATTAATAGTTAATAATAGTAAGATATTTTTCATTTTGATTAAATCTTTGTGTGGGGCTTGCTAAATTTTTCGAGGGGTGCCTTTTTAAAAAGATATATTGCTAAAGTTCACGCCTTTCTTAGGACGAAAGCATTTCATGATGATTGTTCCAGGAACCCATTTAGAACATTAGTAGATAGATTTGATCAAAACGCTCTGGAATCTGCTGAATATACATACAAGAATATTCATTGAAGTTGCATGAATGAAGTGAACGGGGGCATGAGGCAACATTTTGCAATGTTAAATGCATTATAATTGTATGTCACATCAGCTGTAACCATACGTTCTTGATGAGCAACGAGCCAACGCGTCTGTGAGTGCGCTACACGGTTTAATACTTTTGTTTAACTTTGCTTAATTGTTCTCAGTTTTACATAAAATTAACAGCTTCGAATTAGTCAGGAATAATTAGGGTCTTGATTAAGGATGATTTTGTATAACCCCTCCAATTATCTCTCCCTCCTTCCTTTTAAATAATCAATCTCCCCCTCACTTGATACAAAAAATTTAATGGCCTTCCATGTTCTATAAAGTCTGCTTGGTAATAAATGGATACATTTAGCACAGCATGAACTTGATTTGGACATTTATGTGAATAGTAGATCCAATCTTTATTAATATTAAGACTCAATAAATTGTGGAGATATGTTTTTGAATTGAGTTTTGAAAATATCTTGCACTCAACTTATACAAGTTAGTGTTGCGTAGTAGTAATGCCAGATATCCATTTTGTTCCCTATTCCCAGATTCAATTCAGTTCAGGGTTATTGATTCTATTGCCCAGGTGGCAGCTCTCAGTTGTCCTACAACTGAATAGTAACCACTAGGGTAACAGCAAAGTGTTTACTGGTAAAATGTATGGATCTCATGGTACATTTATGTCAAATTTACTGGTAAAGGTATTTGGACGTAGTGGGCTCATCACCTGCTCGTCTTTAATTCCTGATGCGATGCAGTCTTTCTAGGCATGTGTTAAGTGATGAGTGATGCAAATCCTTATTGACATTTTGATTTACTTCCATTTGTCATGTACACCCTTCAGAGTTTGACATGTTCTGTCCATATGGAATTATTTAAATCTGGGCATATATTTTATGACTTTAGAAGTGACATGTTTTTGTTAATTGCGGTAAGAAATAACTTTCAGCTTTTGTGACATTCACAGACCTGCCTACTGTCCCGAATTGTCCGGGACCATCCTGTATTTGAAATTAAAAGAAAAATTTCAATTCAGGCACTCTCTTCATCTGTTTCATAAGCAGCATATTGTCCTTTTGTCTTAGTATGGTTGCCATTGACCCAGTATGAGTCAAATTTCACTGAGAGCATGACATTAAATACTGATCTGGCTACTTTGTAAGCATGTGTTTGGCGAGTATGGGTCTTGGTGTTCCTGAATTTATTTTCAAAAGGTTGGCAGGTCTTGTCTTTTAGGAAAAACTGCAATAAATGTAATCCACAAATATTCTTTTTCACATTTTTTGGGTTGGAATGATGAGAATCATTTTTGAATTTGATATGAAAAATAATATCTCGTTAACCTGACCAACCAATCAATAGGATTGCCATTGAACTTTTCCATGAATATTGAAAGTATAGGTTGAATAATATGTGTATGCATTATTTAAACAAGGCAAGAAAATGTGTCCCCTTTGAATGAAATGTTCGTATTTATTTATATGTTTTAGATTGTTGAGAACTTTACTTTTTGTGTTTTACAGGATCTGGTACAAATGAAATCACTCCCAATGCCTACAGTAAATCACATGGCCAGGTATTTACTATTGTAGACATTTTTTCTTTTCTCAATATTTGGTTGGAATGATGAACAAATTGATTGAATTTTATATGTAGATTAAATATCTCGTTAACCTGACCAACCAATCAGTAAATTTGTTTAAGCACACATTATTAATTGATGATTATGTTAAAGATAACATAGTTGTCTTTATTCGCCTTAAACCTTCAGTGCTTTATATGGCCACGTTAAACTAATTCCATGTTTTGTGAAGGTATCTTACATCAAGACCTGTTCCAGATGTGTATGGATCACTGCTAAGTCCAACATCATTCTAAAATTGACTGGCATGCATTTCAAGCCCAGCAACCACCAATGACTTTAGATTTGTGGTCCTTCTAAGCTTTTAATTTGCTTTCTTGCTGCATATGCCTTGAACTGGTCAAAGGGAGGGGGGTAGGGAGATTTTGTTAGTAGGATAATCTGTCCTCTTGGGATAGGATTGAAGATACTGCCGTAAAGCATCATGTTCGCCTCTATAATTGAACTCCTTGAGATACTCTTAGTCTTAGATATTTATTTCACTTGGGACGTTATATGTTCTCACCATTGCAATTTGCAGGGTTTTGACAAGCAAGGCTACCATGGGGGGACACCACCACCCTTTAATTTGCCGCTGGCATCTGCTACCCAGACAGGGCCAATGGGGGCACCAACAACTCCATATGGGGCACCTTTCTTACCTGTGATGGCCGCACATCAGCCCCATTCTCAAATGATGCATCACCCAATACAACAGGTGAGTGTGCTAGGGCATTTCATTGCCTCTGACATCGAGGCTTAAAATTTTATTATATTTTGGCCCCATCGCCCAGTTTATGTTGCTGAAGGGTTGACGCAAAGGTTACCTAAAACCAGTCAAAATCCAATGGTTTATGGCCATTTCCAAGTTCTTGGGTGAAATTATTTTTTATATTTTATTTTGCTGCTCACTGCTGCATTTTTCTATTCAACTATGATTGGTTTTGTGTTGTTTTTCTTGCATTTCTTTGATTTTTCTGAAAATTTACAGACGTTCATAGCACGTTTCCCATGTTTAGTATTTTGAGGTTGACAAGACCTGCGCGCCCACAGTCCATCGAACTTGCATTGCATCTTTGAAGAAAGCATAACATTTTTATGAAAGTGAAATTGAAATTTCAATGACTTTTGGTTAAGCTGATGAATGCAGTAAAGACATTTCTAATTCTGACAAGCCTTTACTCAGACACATAGGACATATTGTTATAAATATTTTATTTGTCGGTGAAGGGGCCTATGGAACCATTTATTTTCCAGTCATTGTATGTGGTGTAAGGAATACTGGAGCTGGGCATTGAAGTTTCAATCCTACATGCTCTTGGTTTTATATTTCTTCTAGTATTCATCACCAGCAGTCTTTTTCTTATGTTAGGGCATTAAATCAGTCTCCCGTCAATAACTAATCCTTCTAACTCTCCCAATGATCATTGAATTCATTTATGAATTTGATCTCAAAAATCACCAAATTCATTCTTCTGTTATGAAACTAAGTTTTAACTGGGTTCTCATGGATAAGCAGAAAAATAATTTGATTTTTTTCCCTGCAAGGAATAGTTTTTTTAAATTTTCTTAACAAAGATCAAAGCATTAAGTTTTGAAATACAAATTTATTATATTTTATGCTTTAAGAAGCATTCGAAAAGACTTATTCCATAATTTGTTTGTCTTAAATATCCAATGTTCAGTATCGGTATCAGTGAGCCACATAGAACATATTTACAAATACAGATACAGAAGTGTTTATGCTTTTATGTCAATTGTAAAATGATAATGTGGAAAAGCTTTGATCCTAGATGATTTGAGTTGTTAATTGCTTTTTGTAACTAGTCAAATGAATGGATAGCAATAAACTTTCATATCATTTATATCTTTCTTTGATTTAAGTTTAAAGTGACTGATGTCATAATTTTGAATAAGACCTAAAAATTGTTGGAAGTGATGAGAAATTTATGACTTTCGTTCTCCTGAATGTGATGAAGACAATTTGGCTCTGAACTAACAATTATTATTAGAATTTTTACTGTATTTATTTAAACTTTAAAAGAGTGTTTTGAATCTTGAGTGTGTGGGTAGCAATGAAACTTCTCTATCTTTTTATCATTTTATAATTTAAGTAGTTGATGTGTTTTTGGTTTTTAAGTCGTAAAAAAGAATGCACCAAATTGTTGGAAGTGATGAGAAATTTATGACTTTCGTTCTCCTGAATGTCATGAAGACAATTTAGCTCTGAACTAACTATTATTATTAAAATATAATTGTTGAGTATTTTACTTTTACTATAATTTACATAAGACACTGCATATTTAAGACAATAAATACTTCCAACAAAATATCCTGATACTAAAAAAGAGGGTGTGTGTTTTGAATCTCGAGTGAGTAGGGTAGCAAGAAACTTGCAGGTCTTTTGATCCATTTTTTAATTTTAAGTAGTTATGTTTTGACCCTCAAGATGGACTTTGAAGTGGTAAAAAAGACTGCAAATTGTTGGAAGTGATGAGAAATGTATGACTTTCGTTCTCCTGAATGTCATGAAGACAATTTAGCTCTGAACTAACAATTATTAATAAAATATAATTCCTGAGTATGTATTTTACTTTTAAGACACTGCTTGTTTAAGACAAAAAAAACTTGCAGCAAAATTATCCTGATACTAAAAAAGAGGGTGTGTGTTTTGAATCTTGAGTGAGTGGGTAGCAATGAAAGTTTCATGTCTTTTTATCCACTTGTGAATTTAACAACAATTGATATTTTTGACCCTCAAGTTGGATTTTGAAGTGGTAAAGAAGACTGCATTAAATTGTTGGAAGTGATGAGAAATTTATGACTTTCGTTCTCCTGAATGTCATGAAGACAATTTAGCTCTGAACTAAC
>JARDUL010224803.1:0-11971 GCA_030265205.1 Dirona pellucida
TTTGCGTTGAAATTCCCAGTTTGCGCCTTCCTGCGGTTGTCAGTCCAAATTTACAATAACTGGGTCAGACTGCAAGATATGTTTTGATGTACCTGATGACTGATTTTATTTTTTTAACACTCAACTATTTCTCATATCAGATCAGACAGAGAACTGAAGGAATTAAAAGAAAAGTTTCTTAAAGGACGATATCCTAACCTGGTAAGATATGATTATTATAGAGCTTTGTTTGAAAGTAGAGGATCAAATCCTTATATTTCAGATCCCTTAGATATTTTAGATTCAGAGTCCAAATCCTTTCAAGACCCCTGAGGCATTTAAAAGCAGGAAATTAAATCCTACTATATTAACCCCTCAAGCATTTGAAAGAATGAGATCTTATCCATTTATTCTAGGCTCCCTTTGTTGTAGCGATGTTCATGCAAGATGTATATGTTTAAGTCTGGAGTCCACAAACTTTGGTTGGATCAATGACAGGGTTCATTTACCTTGGCCTTTTAATAGCTGATGATTGTTAATTTCATCTAGCATTTCAATGTGTCACTATGTCTTCTTACTTAAAGGTGAAATTTTGTATTTAGTGAGATCTGCACCATACCTCTTTCTTCCATTTGTCATTGTATAATTCTTTCTTTTTCAGTCAAACATTCATGATATTCACATAATTTGTGGCTGCCTCAAGGATTTCCTTCGCGGTCTGAAGGAGCCTCTCGTTACTTTTGGTCTGTGGAACAAGTTTGTTGAGGCTGCAGGTAATTGATAGTCTTTGTGTATGAAAGAGTCAGTCCATGTGTTTTATTAGATTAGTCTGGAAATTGATGTTTAATTGTATTTTTTGTTTGTGTGGTTCTTTAATTTTTATTATTTGTTGGGTTTTTTTTGTGGGTTTTTTTTTCATTTTATTTATTTATTTTTGCTTTGCAGGTCTATTTGCATTCATGTGTATAGAATGTGTTTTCTAATGGTAATGATATCTACAATCATTTGGTTGATTATGTTGAGCAGTATTGAATTTCAAAATGATTTTTATCAATATCACTGTTTTTTTCCCTCTAGAAATTCCATACCTGGAAAAGCGCCAAGATCATCTTGTGAATTTAATTGATCGATTGCCACAAGCAAACAAGGATACACTGGCATTCCTTTTGCAACATCTTCAGACGTAAGTATGAAGGTGGACATATGTTATTTGTTAATTGAGTGATCATCAAAAGCATTAACATTTATAGCAGAAGCTGAATTCTATAGATTTTTCACTAGTGGGATGATAATTAAGAATTTACACTTACAACATGACATTAAGTAATAATTAGTACTGATTAAAAGATCTTCGAACTACATTTTATTTTATTCAATTTTTACCGTTGTATCTCCTATGCCATCAGTGTGTCAATCCATCCTGCATGCAAAATGCCGGTGTCAAATCTTGCCAAAGTGTTTGGCCCCACCCTGATTGGACACTCGTGTCCTCAGCCTGAACCTATGCAGATTATGAATGAGACACGAAAGCAGCACTTGGTAAGAAACCCCCCTTTTCTCTCTCACTCTCTCTTTTTTTTCTTTCTTTTTTTTTCCCCATGCACTTTCCTATTTTTTCTCCCTTGACTACAAAAATATTTATATACAACTTAACTATGACTATATGAATTTCTCTTTAAATGTTTTGTGTTGTGCAATATGTTCTGAAATTTGATTGAATACATTCCCATATGTGTACAAATTGTTAAGCAATGGTTGTAAATGTATAGTGACAATCTTTTAACAGGTGATGGAGCATCTGTTGGAGATCCCTGGGGCTTACTGGAATGAGATCCTCTGTGTTGATGAAATCAGCCTCTTCCCTGCTGGCACTCCCTACACTCCAGACAGTCCTCAATGCTTAGGTTGGTCTTGTTCATCTTATTTATATTTTGTTTACCATTTTAGTTTGCATGAAATCAATTTTTTAGTTTTTGGGCATAGCTGCCTATATTTATTTGTGGAAGAAACCACAGCAGCATTATTATTCAGCACAGCAAGTCAGTGCTACATATGGAAATACCTAGGAAAACCCTTGCATTGCATCATCATTGACATCAAATGATGTGAAGCACTGTTGGATAAAAGCATTCATTGCTCACTTGAGTTTCTGTTCTAACATATGTTTTGTTAACTACTTTATGATGATAATTTTTTTAAATAATTTTTTTTCAAGGTGATACTGGGAACCTCCGAAAAGCTCAAATTACAACCTTACAATGAATATTTCATATTCTTTTTCCCCATTCAGCTCCACGTAGCATGCTGGGTCCCATTGACTCCCCTGATATGTATTCCAACCATTTCACACACAGCCAGAGCATCTGGAAAGGACAGACCCCAAGGTAGAGTATCTTATTATATCTTTAATCTTCTTTTCTTTTTTTCTTTTTTCATGTCATATGGATATGTAGGCAGTGGTTAGTTGCTTGGTGCGCGCTCTTTACAGCAATATAGCCACTCAAATCATTTGAACTTATGGGGACGTTGAGAACACACTGTATTAGTATTATCCCCACTAAGCACACACAGGAATAAGGGAACCCCCCAATCATCAACATTTTTTTATGACAGAGAGAGAGGGGGAGTGAGAAAGAGCAAAATCAAGCACAAAATGAAGCCAATGCTGAGAGCGACACTAACCATTTATTTTAAGTACAAGTGCATTTAATGGGGGTAATACAGTAGACCTAGCCATTTTGCTTCTTCCTCTTTCTGATTCATTAGGCATATTTGTATGCCGTTCAGATCCACAGGAAAAGACACAATGTTTGAAAGAAAATTTTTTTTAGCATATTAAAGCACATTGTTTCAAATTTTCTTTCGGTTATTTTGATTAAATTCCTTTTGATCGATTTCATTGTCATTTATGCTTTTACTTTGTTACAGTGTTGTTGGGGGAGGTGTACACCAGCAAAAGTGGGTAGTATTGTATGCTGCTGTGGCCTGTCTTATAAATTCTTGAATAAAATGGCATGTTGCATCTATAGCCAAATCTTTTTACAAAACCATACATACCTGTCACTTGTCTGTTCTGCTTCTGACCCCATTGATAATGTAGACAAAACATTAAGGAAACAAATCCTTTCTTTGCCAAAGCCAATGATACATTTTTGGAGCAGTATCTTGTACAAAAGGCTTATCTCTGAATGAAGAAAAAGGACGGTACTGAATACTTTTATGCTCGGCTGTAATTATCTTGATAGTGATGCAGAGAATGTTGATTAAAAAAAATATATATCATTCTAATTTAATGCAAAAAATGTTAACATTGTACTCAATTGAAAAAAGAGAGAGAGAGAGAGAGAGAAAAAAAGATGGGGAGTTACATTTACACTTGTGTTACTAGCTTGTCATTGTCATATCTTCAACTTGATCAACCATTTCTATTTCATTATTGACTATCTCCATATTGTTATTGGCTGCTTTTCATAATTTGTAACAGTATCGTGGCTTGGGTATTGATACTGTCTACTTTAATGCTTGCTTCGAATATTGACAATGTTTTACATTCGCCATATATTCTTTTCCAGCCTTTTACATGCACATTAACATTATATAAAAAGACATGTTCCTTCTTTTTTTTCCCCAAATATTTTGCAGCCAGCACATATTAATACTAACACCATTAAGATGAGTTTCCAACTTATAGGAAAACTTCCACGTATTATATAACTTCATTCTTTAGATTTTCACCCAGTTTCACCTTGTTTATACTGGTGTGGAAGTGTATCAATCGTCTTTGTATTGGAACACAAAAATGATAATTTGATAAAATTGTTTTGTATTATATGTTACCTTAATTTGTCACATGCAATCTTGCAAATTCTTCCAAAGTCAGCTAATGATGTAGCTTTCTTAGATATGAAATCTAAGATTGATATTTCACTAAGGCAATTCAAATCACAGGATGATATGTCAAATTCAATACTAAGTACTTATTCAGATTTTGACATTCTGCTTGACGGTAGTCTATTTCTTTACCTTCAATTTTCTTTCAAAATCTTTGCAATATGACTTTTTAGACCATGATATTCGTTCAACCTCATAGTATGTAAATGTTATTGTATCTCAACAAAAGCACACAAATTTTATTTATTCAAACCAGTTCAGTCATACTTCGTTGCGGTCATGTCATTTCATTTCACATTTCTATGGTGATCTGAAAGTCAACAAAATATTTCACATCAATATGAAATTGGAATGCTATGTCCCTCTTAATTTATACATATACATACATATATATATGTAATGATGGTGGTAAGGATGTAGATAATTTATATTACACCCACTTCCATACAATAACATAATATTCCTCAGCCAGATGAGTCTACTGAAACATAGATTCACATATTCTATTGGCTAACTATTTGACAATGAAATATATACACATATAAGCATGTACATATTCTACATATATGTGTTGAGAGATTGATTAGAATAGAGTGCTCCAACATCGACCAGTCTCTAAAACTTTGTCTGATTAGGTGCCCTTAACAGATTGGGGAAAAAAATGGTCAGAATAAAATGATATGAGACAATGTGTGCAATACTGGCCATTACAATGCCTATAAACACAGGGTGATCAAAGAAGAGAAGGAAGAAATGGTTGATGGGAATGGGAACCAGTAAATAAGATAGATAAGACCAGGATGGAGTTTGAAACATGATGACATTTTAGTAGATTCCTTTTCTCTAGCTCTATCAATCAGATTGTATTCCCATGATGCAGCAGGACACTTTATCAAGTCAATGAGAATTTAAATATTATTACATTTTTATTTGAAAGGGTTATATACCTATTGGTTTTCTCAATACAGCAAAATGGAAACAACAATCCATACATTGGTCGAATTTGGAGCACTTTACCCTAATCCGTCTTAAAACGTTTATTATGGTTTTACTGAGGTGACTAAATTTCACAACTTCCTTTTATAGCTGAGTGGGATAAACACCATGGTTACATGCAGGTACTTTCGGCCCAGTCTATACAAGGCTCAGAAAATGAGTTGACCTTTGTGGGGGTTTAAACATGGGTGTAAATGGGGTTTTTTTTTGTTTTTTTTTAAATCTGAAAATCGAAGAAATATAAAAGTCATTAAGTAAGAGAGACAGTGATGTGAAGCTGTCATATTTCCTTTGACATTGAATATTTAAAAATCTGAAACCAAAAAAACATCTGAAATATTTAGATCCTTATATAAAGAGATAAGATAAAATAAGGGGTGTGGCAAAATACATTAAAAATATTTTTGTTTTGCCCACTTAAATTTAGCAAGATAAGTTAAGCTTGATAGCTTCCATATTTACCGTCCACGACAAACTGATATTGCTCTAAAAGAACATGGTCAGCTTTAATTTTGATGAATGTGTAATTGTAAGTCAGAGAAAGTGTTAATCAAACATCATTTGTTGAAATGTAATTGTAAATGTAAAAAAAACCCAACATATTGTGGGCAAAGTTACTATACTGTGCACAAATATAGGTTCTTGTAGTTTTTGTTGCCAGATTTTGGAAAAGTAAAATATAAATTTTAGTTTATGAGATTCCATTAGAGAAGCTTAAATCTAATTGTGAATCTGCTTTTATTTCAATTGCTAAAAACTATTTTCAATGTGCTTATTAATTCATAAATCAACGTTGTGACATCAGTGGAATTTTTTTTTAATGGTTGTAAAATGGTCGTATAATTAAATCATGTTGGACTTGTAAGAATTAAGACCTTACCTTCTTTTCTTTTTTTGGTGCCATGAATTAAGCTTTAAACCTGATTTTAAAAAGTAATCTCCTATCTTAGTTAAGTAAAGCAAAAGGACAAGTTAGTAGGTTTAGCCAGTAGCTTGCATCCAGTCCAAATGAGTTGGAAGTTTGAATTTTGGCACATGGTATAAAAAGCTTATCCTTTCCTCTTTTGAATGATGCAAAAAAAATTTAGAGGGAAATGCATTTGTGAGATAAGATATTGACGGTTGTTCAAGTAACATATCTGACTTCGAAAAAGGAGTTTACTTGACTGTTTCTTGGATCTGAATCCTAAATTGCGACTCATTTGGTCTAGTTGTGAGACGTATATTATGTAAGCCTACAATATGACTGGTCTGTGTATCCCAATGAAAAAAAAATATGACCCAAGCCTCTATGCCAAGGCTGTTTGTTTATTCCCTATAAGGCGGAAGTTGATGCCCCCACCATACCCAGGATGGCAAATCAGTGCTGTTTATGTGTAATGGACAGCAGGTACTTGGCGCTTTAGGCTCAAAAACCCATATACAATGTATATATGATATACTTACACAGTCTAGAAGTTATGTTGATTGAAAGACAGAGGTAGTGTGGATTTGCCATTCCATCTCTGCATGATAATGTGGAATATTGTATGTGGCTATCAAATATTAAAAGTGGGTCTTTGGTAAAGATGGGTCTCTTTCTTTATTATTTTTGGCTTGAACTTGAAATGATTTGTTTGCTTAGAATGTCCAAATGTTAATGTTATACTTCATGATATTTCTGTATCTTTCTAAACCAAGCTTGAATTGACTTGAGAAAGAAATGCTTTTATTCAACGGTTGGAATTTTAATCTTTACATTGCATAAAGCACTTATTTTAGTATCCATCACTGCAATTAAACCATTTTTTCCCTTGTAGACTATTTGCATGTGTTGGAATCCATGCATCGTGAAGTTAGATTGTTTTCAGCTCAAACTGGTTTTGTGAATGGTTTCTAACGTAAACATTTTCTAAAACTCTTTTATTTTATTTAATTGTGAATGTTTTCAGCTCCCATGTTTGCCATAATATATAGAGAAAAATCTCTCTCTCTCTGTCTGTCTACCTCCCTCCCTGTCTCTCTCCTGTCTACCTCTCTCTCTCTCTCACTCACTCAACCACTCATGTGTTCAAATTTTCAATTCTTTTTCAGCAGATACTCCAAGAAACCAAGTCGATTCTTTGCATCACCAGTGGTTGGCTAGTGGTTTTACGCCATCTTCAACAGGGTCATCTGCAATGTCACCTGTTATGAACTGAAGCACTTTGATCACTTCCAAAGTTGTACATTTCATCATAATATCCATGTGGTTATATTGTATTTTATTTGTCAAAGCATTTCGATTTAGATTGCTTGAATCTTTATTCCCTACCACCCACTTGATATGTATATTTTGATTTTGACCAAAGATGACATGTATATTTTAACTGATGACAGGCGAAGGCGGAAATGTTTACCCCTTTACGTTAGAAATGTTTTTTTAAAAATAGCTCAGTAGATTTGAATGCTGCATCACAATTTAGCATAATGACATAGACTGAACAATTAATAAATGAATTGACTTCCCAAAAGATTTCTGCTCCCAGAGCTATAACTTTATGTAATAGACAATGAATAGCTCTGACTCATCTTGACTGTTTTTGTTATGATGGTTTATTTGAAAATTACCTTAAAGCAAGCAGTTTCCACCACCACGCCTTCACTTTGTTTTCAAAACTAAGGACATGGTTTTTGCTTGTGAGGTGACAAGTATTGAAGTGCAGACAATAATTTCACATAATTTTGATTTCCATATTAATGCTCAATAGCTACTATTTTAACTGCTCTCCACCGACAAAAAGAGGGTGACAATGAAAGGGAAATTAGGTCAAAGTAAATTACGTTTATGAAAATCATATTATCTGGTTTTTTTTATTATATCATATCGCTTTGTATAGTATGCATAATTATCACTGATGATACAATGTACAGTATGCCAAAAATTGAAAATATGAATTTGCTTTTATCAACCTTCTGTGGGTTGTTGAGAAGAACCATTCTCAGGAAAGGAGTGATAATGCTATAGATGTGTATGCACTAAATTTTTATTTTTCATCAATACATTTTGGTTCAAATTTAGATTATTCAAGATTTTACAATAATGACTTCAAACGAATCAAATGACAGCTAAGATCAAAATTAAGAACAAGCCGATGTATTTATATATATATATATATTATAAGAATTACAAATTTCTTTAAAATTGGATGGTTTAAAGAATTGTCATATTTTTATAGTATATCCTTATTTGAAATAACTAAGAACTGAAAGTAATACTTTATTGGGTAAGGCTGTCCGAAGCAGAGGTTCTCATTCTTTTTCGTCCTAGCTACCCTCAAGTAACTTTTCATTGAAAAAATCGATTAAGCCCCGCCTTATTTTCTTCAGAAACTAAAGTATGTACATGGTTCTACCATGACTGATTAGAGTTTCTGACATTATTGTTTAGGTAAAAAAAAGCAATAGGCCCCTATACGTCACAATATCAACGCATGGGTAGGCAAAATTTACCTCTTCTTTATGGTAAATTTATCCCTGATTGAGAACCTCTGGCCTAAAGTATTACGATATCAAGAAATCAAAGTCAACTTGTTATTGTCAAAAGATTAATTCAAAAGATTTATTTTGTGCATATTGCCCCATCAAAATACTACACACTATACTGATTACAATATATTAGTCATTTTTTTTCCTTTGCCTAACTTTCTAGTCATGCCAGTGAAAACATATTCATAATTCAATCTTTGCCTTGTATTGTATTCTATCAGACAATTTATTAATTGTAGTCTCTGGGTTTGTGTGAGTGTCCATTGAAGCTATATTTTCATTTTTATTATCTAGAGCAATTAAGAGCAAAACTTCAAATTGAAACCCATGAATGTAAAGGCTTTTTTACCTAGACGTACATCAAATTTCATATTTTCTGGGCTACTGTGTTTCAAATTTACCTGCAGCCGCATCAGTCCATCCAATGCATACCTTTTTTATATGTCAGGACACTCTTCTAAACACAGACAAGTGATGCATCCTGCTTGTACATTGCATTGAGATCTCATTTGCTTTTCATGTAGTCTTTTAAAAAAATGTTGAAAGGCTATTATTATCATCATCAGGGGGGGTTACCTACGTCGCCAACGGGATGATTGTCCAATGTACAGATGATACAGGTCATGAACTCGGCAACGGTTTGATAGTAATTTAATTTTGCTAGCAGTATCTTATATTTAGTATTATCTTTTATGACATTCTTGTAAGCAGTGAAGAGTAATTTGAAATCGTTCTCACAATTATCGGCAGCTGAAATTTTTTTTTTCTTTCCTTGAATTTGTATACTTTCAACCATTTAAAAAATAATTTCTGTAGTAACCTTGTAGTACTTTTGTAATCGTTTAAAAGAAAAATAAAAGTTTTTAAAGTCTTTAATTATTTGTTTGTTTTTAAATATGTGGAATTGTATTTTTTTCTCTACAGAAATGAAACGTCTTTAAGAAAACTTTATATATCTCACTCATGGTTCAACAAACCCCATGAATCATGATGTCCAGTTTTGACTTAGCCTGATAACAGGATGCAATTTTTATATTTGATTAAGACGTAAAACAGATTCCCACGGTGAATTGCTTATCCAGTCCACATAATCTACAACAGCGAAGTAGTGAACTTGTCTTTAAGTCTTGGACAAGGCATCCACATGCAAAAGTAAAATCCTTTTGAGCCTTGAGGCCCATAGAGCCTGTGTTTATCCCGGTTTCCGTAGCATAAAGCAGTATATGGAAAAGGGAAACAGTGTTATTTGACCAACCAGCTTTAAGGTGTATATTATAATAAATATTATATGCGTGAAACTCACCGGTTAAACCACATCAGTTAGACTTTTGATTGTCATTTTTTGTTTTTTTTGTTTGGTCCAGTCACCTATGGCAAGTGTGAAAAATAAGGAATTATCACATAACTAAATTTTTGAGGTAAGTGGATCCTTCTAAGAAAAAAAAGGCAAAATAATATTAAAATCGTCACTGCCTAACAAAATGATATACATTTCCTGCATGTCTCGTGCAAGCTAGTGCTAATCAAATTGAGGACAGTATTCTTGTGTGCCAGAAAGTGGGATAAATTAGTTTGGTGTCGTCTCTCCATGTGTGGATATGCTACTACAAGGGTTGTCTCAAACGTAATCAGAAAATGGCAATTGGAGTAACGTTCCAAGAAAAATGCCATGAAAGTAAGTTGGTTATCTTAACCACTCGGCCACAGCGCCTCTAGGAAGATTTGAGAGAATGGCTGCCTTGCAAGTTTGACGAGAACTGGCGCTGCATGATGAACTGAATGCTTAGTCACGGTGCCCACCCATCAATCCTGTTCTCATCAGATTCTGCAATTCGTGATCTCATGTATTTGAAAAAGAATTGTAAATTCCAAAATGTGCTTTGATCTTCTTGTCACATTTTTAGTTCCAGTATTGTGGGCATATCTATCATCTCATGATGACTGATCTTTCGTGTTCAACAATACAACACTAAAGAGCATACTTCTTGAAAGGGGCAAAAACTCTTTTATTTGAGCAAGTATAATGCAAAACAATTGTGTGAAAGGGAGATGGCGGAGGGAAATCCATAAAGTAGGCTTAAAAATAAAACCAGGTTTTCATAAGTAAAAAAAATCAGAAATAGTAAAATCAGATCTATCTATTTGGGGTAAAAGGAGTAGGGCTGACACGTAATATAAATTATTGCATGCATGAAATACAAATTTATGTGCATATCTTTAATTTACGTTTGAAAGAATTGGAATATTACAAAGATTGAGTAAAAAATTATATATATATATACACTTCATCATAACCCTGATTTCAAATTCGTTTATTACAAAGCATTTTTTCTGACCTTCTTTAAAATTTAATTTCTATTCACCTGAATTTGAAATAGCTTTAATCTTATACTGAATACTCTTAAGCTGTCCCAAATATTCGAAGTATTGGATCTTATAAACTTAAATACAGTACAACATGCATTCATCAAACACCCTTTCATCATGGAAGCCACACATTCCAACCTCAAAGGACAATTTTTCCTGCCATACTGTTTTGAGTTTATTTCATTCCTGGAATCCAGGTGTTTCAACAAATGCATGATGCACTGCAAATCAATTTTCAAATATTTTATTTTTACATTATGAAAAGTTCTCTAAGGATATAATTTTCTCAATGATATATATTAAATTATATATATGGTATATAAAAAATATTCAAGAGATTGATTCATATAACAATAATACTGTTACTTTTTTTCAGAGATGGAACTGATGATAAAAAAATATATATTAAAAAAAAAATGACATAAATTAATCAATTAAAATGCTGTTGTTACACAAAAATCAGGTTCCAAATCATATGCCAGTCTTATTCTGCACTGCCAAATATTATCCTCTCCACCATCTGCTTTAAATTATATTTGAACGATTCAAATTTACCATCATCAATCTAAAGGAAAGACATTCAAATATCAAAGTGTAACAGTATATGGAAAAGGTAAACAGTGTTATTTGACCAACCAGCTTTAACTTAAGGTGTATATTGTAATAAATATAATATGTGCGAAACTCACCGGTTAAACCATTTTAGTTGGACTGATATACTTCCCCACATAAACGTCTAGCCCTTACCCATCACAAAACACACCAGCATTCATCACAATAACAAGCATGAATAATTAAGATTATTTTTAAAAGCATACATAATGTTTAAAAAATAATGCCCTATTATTATAGTAATTCAAATCTTGGCAGTTGCAAATGACTCAAGTCAATAATATCAATATGAATGACTGTAAAATGCTGTATTTTTACATGAAAGGAAAATGTAAATGATGAATAAATGAAAAAATTCCACCTCAAAGCTCCTAGGAAAAAAGCATTGGTGCAATTGGCTTACATTTTAAGCTGTATACTATCACATTTTTTCTCTTTTTTTTCCTGCACGATCAAAAGTGCAAAGAAGGAAGGAATCACAAAAACATGTGAAAATAAATAAATCTTACCACATGACATGCTCATCACTGCATCAACAAAACAGTACTCTACACTGATGACATTAAATCCTTGTGAAACTTATTTTTATGATAGTGGGGGGGGGGGGGGGGGGGGGTAT
>JARDUL010224914.1:0-16970 GCA_030265205.1 Dirona pellucida
TTGGCTAGTCTATTGTTAGCCTCGCCGTGGTGGATGCGATCCAATGGTTAGACATATTCATTGATTGAGTAATGCTCAACGCATGACCGTCGGTAAACATAAATTGACTAATGCTGTTGTCTGAGGGAAATGAGGGACGAGACAAGAAACCTTATCAAGTCGGTGGTTAGTGTATTGATGTAATCTCTGGTGACACATAAGGATGTGTGTTACACGATGTAGGATTTCGATGTTCACACCTTGTATTGTAATTTGTCTGACGGGCACGCAATATCATTTGAAGATCGGCACAAAAGAAAAGGTGGACTAATTGAGTAGATCATCTTGATTAACTGGCCGTCTAGGTCAGGTTCGAATGCTTTTTTGTACCTAAATAGTGGCCACTGGCTGCGTTGGGCAGATGGCCGCCCTGCACAGTGACAAAATAGAGGAAAAATCGACGGTCGGACCTTATACAGATGGCCGCGAGCACAGGTTTGACTGTAGTATCACAGGAACCTGACACTAAAATACTTACAATAGGTATTTGATAAAGGAAGAAAGAAATGCAGTATCACAGTTTTATAAGTTTGCCGTTTCACAATTTATGGCGTGATCAAAGAGTCATGTCCTGGTTTCCTTAGTGGGGCGTAGACAAATTACAACTTATTACCCTCTGGATAGGACCCTGGTCAGAGACCCTGGTCTATAGTAGATTATTTTGCATACTCTTTGGCTGGCACGGCTGTTACTAATCTATGAAAAGAGAATGCTTTTATACAAGGGACAGTCGACATGAATGAACGATGATGATAAATGTAGACTGGCGTGTAAGGAAAGAGGGAATTTATAGGTGGGATGTATGATATAATGGATGTACTTTTGAGAGAGAGAAATAATCCTCTTTGTTTGAAGAGCTCATCTAATTAGAAATGAATAGAGAAATCAATTATTAATATATTTTGACTTGTTTTGGTCTCTAGATGATCTGTCAGTTGAGCATCGCAGTTTTCAACGAGAGGAAAAATTTCTTTCGGGACTGACTAGAAACAATGTCTCTCCTCGTCTGCCTCGTCTTACGGAGGAGCCTCAATCATCTTTTTTTTCTATTCCAAATCTTCTTGGAATAGATGAATCGATTCCACACTCGCCGCCATCTTTTCTCCAAGATCTTGAATCGTCTGAGTCTATGATAGAAACAGTTGCTATCCCTCAATCGTTGACTTCTCGTTACCAAGCTCCAGACCCTTCTAATTCGGTCAAAGAAACAGTTGCTATGCTTCACTCACCGCCATCTTTTCACCAAAGACTGGAACCAACCAAGCCAGCAACAGAATCAACTGCCTTGCTTCGTTCACCGCCGTCTTTTCACCAAAGACTGGAACCAACCAAGCCAGCAACAGAATCAACTGCCTTGCCTCGTTCACCGCCATCTTTTCTCCAAGCTCTGGACTCTTCAAAGTCAACAACAGAAACCCTTGCCCTTCCTCACTCTCCACCGTCTTTTCTCCAAGCCCTGGACTCATCAAAGTTGATGCCAGATACAATTGGGAATTCTGTCATGTTGACGACTTGCAATGAATCTGCATTTGGTAAATATGACAAAATCATAACTGGTGTTGTTGTTTAAATTAAACCCTGGGGTGTAAATCTTTCTGATTTTGTCTGATTTCAGACTTTCTGTTTTGCCTGATTTTAGACTTTTTGCTTTTTCATATATTAGTGACAAGCTATGATTTCAAGTAAAGTTGCATAAAGCTATCCTTGTTATCCTTGTTCCCGTAGAGTGTCAGGTTTTTTGCAAAAACAGCTGATACCAATCAGATGAAAACAATGATTGGTTTGTCCAAGATGAGGTCTGCATGAATCTATGATCGATTTGCTATCACTGACCTATGCTGCCACCAGGAAGAGAGGCATATGGAATTTTTTTTATGGCGCTAAATTTGTCTTGAAAAGGCGGCGGAACCCCCCCCCCCCCCCAGTTTTTAAGGGAAATAACATCAAGCAGTCATACAATGGGGTGTTCTCTGTCTATGAATATATTAGTCTCTATCTATGAATATGGTAGAAAAGTAGAAAGATTTTAGGGTGTTTGGATTTCCTTCCCCTATAAGTAGATACAAGTAGTAACATCAGTGATGGTCCAGGCCATTCGTTGTTTCCAAAGCAATTCATGACAAAGCCCTGTGCTTAAGTGCTGTTGTGACACAAGCTCTGCTGAAAGCTCACAAAGTGAATTTGTCTTGTCTTGATGTTAGACATGCGGGTGGTAGACGTCTAGACATACTAAATGTTGAAATAAATGTATGAAATTTTTGGATTTGAGATTACAAATTATTATTGTTGAAACCTATTCCATTTGTTTTGTTCTGTCTATTCTAAGTTTGGCTGGCCAAAAGGTATCGAAAGACCCTGAAAATCTCTTATAATCATTCAAGTAATTGTAGAGGAAGGCATCAGAGAGATGGAAAACTTCTGAATGATATTGCAATACTTGTCTGCACACTTCCTGTTCTTTTGTCAGCCAGACCGAGGACATCTTTTGATATCTGCCATTTGTATTTACTAAAATTCATGTGGCTTTCAGTTGATTCTTTTTTTTTTTAAAGGAATGCATACCTGCCAATTGTCCCGATTCCTCCAGATCTCAGGAAATGAAAATAAACCCCAATAATTGCCAATTCTGTGGCTATATTAAAAATATGAAAAACAAAGCAGAACTGGATGGGCTGTCCCTTGGTGGTCCCTAATTCCAATTTCTAACGGTTGACAGGCATGGAAATGTCACACCATATGCTGTGCACTTCGGAATGTAATATGTTTTAAAAACGTTTTAAAACATTTGATCTCCAAAAAATATTAATAAATACTGAATTTACGCAATGTTAACAATGATGTTTTAATTTTAGTATATCTGAATGTATTCTTTGTTTGTTGTTAATTGACTCTAGAGACTGTCTTCCAATTAGATTTCACCCTGACCAGCATCAACCAATTGATTGAGAGTGGGAACGACATGGAGGCTGCTATAGATGATGTCATCAACAAAAAGAAAGACAAGAAATTACAGCAGAAAGCAGTGCAACAGGTCATGGGTAATAACGCAAGTGGCGAACGTCAGGCTGCAGGAAGTGGAAACATAAGAGGATCAAATTGCCAGGACTATTTGTCGGAAGTACCTCAATCTCAGTCTTCTGCGGCGTCCAGATCATCCACAGAAGTCACAAACAGCTCAGGTCCAACTGGTTCAGACAGGTTTGTAGACTCTGCAGGCGATCAGTTTTTGGTCCTTAGTTCGTTGATGCGATGTCAACTCATGAACGATAATAGTAAACTTGAAGGAAGTGGAAATGGAGGTCAGATTGCAGGAAATAGGATTGTAAGGGGACCTAGCCGGCAGGAACTTTTGTCAGAGCTACCTCAATCTTCTACGGCTTCCAGATCAGCCGCAGTTGTTCCATCTAGCTCGGACAGTTGTTTAGATTCGGCAGGTGATCATCCTTTGACCCTAAGTTCGTCAATACGACATCAACTCATGGACAACAGTAGTCGGCTTGATGGAAGTGGTGTCGTCTTTAACGACACGGCAAGTGTGTCGTTGTTGTGTGACAACAACATGACCATGCAGAACACAGTCCTGGACTTTGCAGCAAGCACGCCAATGATTCACCACCACACTGATTTACGGGAATTTGGCATGCTAAGGCAATGTAAGTGTTGATTGGGTTATGGTCTATCTCTAGAAAGGAACTTATTTTGAACGGGATGGGATGGCACACACACACCCTTTTTGAGAGAAAAATGTTTTTACAATGAAAAAACTTATTGGTACTGCTTATAAATGGTTTCAAATTGGAAACAGGAATTCCTGGAATATAACAATTGCGTCTCCTGGCTCTATGGGTAGTAGAGTCGGAACTCTAGCCTTCTCAAATGGGGCGAAAAACAGAAGGTCTTGTGCCCACACTAGGCACGCTAAAGATCCCACAGCAGTTTCAAAATCAAAGAATAGGCCATTGGTTTCCGCTGTCCTGGCCAAATTGAAATTCTACCAAATAGACTCAGTGGGTTGATCTCCTGCTTGCCTCAGATTCTTGATCCAAATTGATCCAAAGCACTTCGAGTTCTATGCTCTATAGAATCTACTAATAGGCCTTAGGGCCTAAGAAAATATATTTTGAAGGGTAGAGATACAAATGGGCTGGTGCAGTGGTCAACATGGTCATTTTGACGTGTAGGCAAGGCCAGGGTTTCGAATGATCTAATGGGCAGATTTTGTCTTGAAGCCTTTCCATAGTTTTCAAGGCCCTGTGGCAATATTATTCACTGTCCCTACTTAAACTGTTGGCACATTTTGGCACCAAATTATTGCATTGAATTATACTCACAACAATACGAGATCATGGTGATTCTCTGCCTGCACAAATGTCTTATAGAATAAGGTAACGTCTTTGTATAGGGCCACAGGTGACATCAATATTTTACCATTCAGTCTACTAATTTGTCCATCTTTTGGTCTTTGAAAAAAACCAAAACATTTAAGATTGATAATATGGTTGTCGCCGCCTAACTGCACGGTTGTAGGAGACAAGAAAACCATGCACTAGGCGAACTGTGCACTTAGGTGAATATGAAAATGGCGGCCTGGGTGGGCAGGGTTGTGACATACTATGATCATTTATGAAGAGCATGTCAGCATCAGTCAATTGATCAATAACTCTGCTTTCGAACCGATTGAATTTAATCATGGTCAAGTCATCATTTTATTTTTTCAAAAGAATTGATTCCACCCACGCAATGGACAATGCCATTCTAATATTTCACAATGTGGCAGGTAAAATAATCCCTAATATTGCGTCTCTAAACGAAATGAAGGGTTTGAGTTCATGCAACATGTCTGGCCGATAGATTACATTACTGGGTTGGTTTAGAAAGTTAGAAAAAACAGTTTTTCACAAATGTCAGGTAAATTTAGGTCACTGGCGAACAAAACCGGTCTCGTAGACGAACCGTGCTCTTGGGCGGAGAGCTCTTAGACAGAGACTACTGTAATAGGATAACCGCTTTGATGCTATCTCCATCCGTTTCCTCCCAGCTGCCATCCATCACATTGTTTCCCCCAAACGGATAGTGGATATTCTAGATGTGCCGGCCCATGTGGATATGCCGGAGGTCTGCTGTGTCCTACTCAGCCAGCAAGTGTCATTTAACATCAGGAACAGACTCAGGTGGGGAGTCCGGTGTGTGTTCGCCATCAAGAAGATGTCGTTCAATGGTAAAGTCATGGAGGAGTTTGTGTGTCCGTTCGATGTCAAACAGCAGATCACGCTACGTCCTAATTCACAGGAAACTGTGCAGGTGAGTTCAAATATAGAATATGAATATTTGCGATATTATGGCTACCTGGAATTTAATCTGTATTATAAATTATACCCATTTTTTTACTGCTTTTGGCCTATTTTCAGATAATTTTTTCTCACTGGATACAGTACAGATTGTAAAACTTTTATTTTTATTTTACTGTTCAATTACATTGAATTCTCAAATGGTTTTTAAACAAAAGTTTGTTATCTGTAATTAAGCAGTGTAGGGCAGAGGACAGAATACAAGGCAGAAGGCATCGATGCGCAGGCCCAGCTAAAATGTATCCAGGTTAAGTGCAAGTCTGTGCCCCACTAGTACACATGGCCTGATACAGAGCTGGAAAATCTATGGATCAAGATCTTAAGGCAAGCAGGGGATCAACCTTGTTTGGTACAAGAAGCAATACACTGCAATATTACTCATATTTGGACCAGGCAAGTGGTATTGTAGCCTCAGGTATTCACCCAACAGCTATAGAAACTGGGTGAGGGAGTGAGAACCTGTAGATCAGAAAAAATATGAGTATTACTTTATGCGTCAGGTAAACAAATGGAGGAGATAGGCAGAGTCTATGTATTGTTGTTATATATAACAAATGGAGGAGATAGGCAGAGTCTATGTATTGTTGTTATATATAACAAGTCATAAACAGTGCAACAGACACTTGATTGTGATTTAGCAATTACGTGACAAATCAAAGGCAGCAAAGAAGGATTAATTACTCGTCATATGCCGCACTAGCCATCATAAAGGTCGACTGTAGTCCAAATCATTAATACTCATGAACAAAAAGTAAAGTCCTGTCGAGCCTTGAGACCCATAGAGCTGGTGCTTATCCCGGGTTTCCGTGGCGGACGCTGGTCTATCGCAGATTACTTCCCCAGCTGCATTTTTACACCTGGGTCGAGTGAGGCAATTGGAGTAAAGTTTCTTGCCCAAGAAAAACAATGAAGCGACTGGGATAGGATTCGAACCCACGCCCGTTGCACTGAGAGTCCGCTGTGGTAACCACTTGGCCACCTCGCCCCTAATACTCTAGAACAGGGCCAACAAAAATGACAGCTAACGATTTCACCTAGGTGACGTTATCCAAATGTTGATAGCAGGTTGTTGGGGTTTTTTAACCTTGATTATTTTTGTTGTAGCCAAATTGGGTTATTTTTTCGGAAGATCTGGCAAATTAATTCTGTTTGAATGCAATCGGGTACGCTATTGCCAATCCCTTCTGCCGATTGTTGCCAAATTATAATTCTCCAAGTGAGTGCATGTATTATTGTTGTACTTATTATGTGCCTGAGATGGACAAATAAAAATCTCATCTTGTCTTATCTTATCTTATCTTATCTTTCTATTTAGGTCCTTTTCACCCCAACCTATGCTGGAGACTTTTGTGCATGGATGGAGGTAACCGCAGAGAACATGACGAATGCTGAAGAAACCAGAACATATGAGATCGCTCTGACAGGGATTGCCGAGTTCCCCAAATTGATGGTAAACATTTACACAGTGGATTGTCGGGCCACACAGATCAGACTGGTCTGAAACTACTTGAGCTGGTCCCGTACTTTTATGTTGTGTGTTTTTAGTTTTCTGTGTTTTTGGCTAACGACGGGGAGACCTCAAACGTTCTTTGTTTTGTTACTTGGTTTACGTTTGAAGCTGTCAGCAGTACCATTTCCCAATATTTTGCATACCTTCTATTCTTGATATAATCAAGGAGATGCATAGTCGAGAAGTTAAGACATTGCACTTATACTTATGATGATGGGAGGCGCTTTGAGTTTGGCTTTCAGCATTTAGTTTGTTCTCCTTGGGCAAGAAAATGAATCTCTGTTAGTTTGCGGCGTTGCACTGCTTGGGTTATTTCCGGTTTTTTCTAAATCTGTACTAAAGACAGAGTGCCCTTGTTGGACAAAATAAAGAAAAGAATAGAAAAATACATATTACATTACTGTCCTGCCCGACTTAATGAATGATAAATATCCATCTAATCAGACTTGTTTCTTAAAAATGCTGCCTTTGAAAATATGGTATGTCAGATTATTTATTTTTCTCTGTGCTATCTACGCACAGTGGGCTGATCTCGTGCTTGCCTTAAAAATCATGATCCCTAGATTTTCTAGCTCTGTATCGGGCCATGTGTACTAGTGGCACAGTGTGGCACAGACTTGCACTTAACCTGGATACGTTTTACCTGGGTCTGTGCATCGATGCCTTCTGCCTTGCACACTGTCCTTGGCCAGACACAGAGCTGGTCCCTACACTGGTTAATCATGGTTCTGAAGGTAACAGATAACAAACAAAGAAAGCTGTTTACAACTCTGTTGGAACAGCATTTCTTCACCTGGGTCATTTTGAGGCAATATATGAGTGATTATAATAATGATCATAGAGTTTTACACAACATTGTGTTTTAGTTAGGTACTCTTTCCATTAGCAGTGTGTGTTATTAATGTATCCGCGGCTGTGTTCATAATTGAGCCAATGGCCCAGTGGTTAAGTCACTCGCCTTTGGTTCGACATGTCGTGGATTTGAATCTCGTTGGAAGCACTGGATTTTTCGTCAAGACCTTTATCCCACTTTGCGGCGCTTCACTGCGGCTTATGCCTGGGTTGTTCCAGTCTATTCTAGGAATAGACCCTAAAGACAAATTTCCCCTTGAGATTAATAAAGGGAATTTTTATTTATTAATATTATTATTTGACTTGTGTCTTATTTCTATGTGACCACCAGGTGTTGCCAAACAGTGAAGAGATTGATTTTGGGGATCTAACCTGGGGTAGTAGTCATCACAAGACCATCAAAGTACAAAATGTTGGACAGTCTACGGTACCCATCCGATTCTCTGTCATAAGGGTAGGTAGATGAGTGTGTGTGAGTGCGTATGTTTATATGTAGTCGGTGGTCGAACAGTTAGGCCATTGGATTCGAGGTTATGAGATCCTGGGTCGAATCCTGGCATGATTGAAAAAATAAGTATGTCCTTACTTGAGGCCGAAAGGACCAGAGCTTATCCCAGTTTCCATTGCGTGAAGTGGATAGAGTGACAACATGTACTGTCACCCTTCTGGATAGGACACTGGTATATCGCAGATTACTCCCCCAGCGGTAAAACTGTTGCACATTTTTACACCTGGGTCGAGTGTGCCAATTAGAGTAAAGTTTCATGCTCAAGAAAAATATCAAGGTGACTGGGATAGGATTCAACCCCACAACCTTCGCCATAAAAGTCATGAAGTTTTCATCTGCTTGTCTCCCAACCATTTCAGATCTATTGGTCGTGATTAATTGTAACGTGTATCTACACCGTTTGTTCATCCATGTCCCCCCCCCCCCCAATTCCAGACCAATTCCCCGCTGTGCAGCTTCTCCTTCCAGTCACCCGACTCGCTAGACTTGTCCAGGATATCCCTGACCAGCCGGCCTGAGGCAGTGACCAGCGTCATCTCCATGCCTTTGGTAGGGGCAAAGGAGGGCCAGGAGGTCATCACACAGACGGTTGACCTCTACTGTAACATCAAAGGCTTTGATGCAGACAGTCAACGTAAGTGTTTGCCTCTTCAATATGAATGAATAATTTGTCTCTTTTTTCTATTATGATGCATCTTTGGGAGGTCATCCACAAACCGATACGCATTCTTTCACATTTGGCACACTGTGATATGATGAGTCCACTTTTAGCATGGAAGACTGTCCAAGGTGCCCCGACATATAGCGGGACTACTCTCCCCCTGACACAACAACAGGGCATGGTTATTTTTAGCTTAACCGTTTGGAATAACTTGCCCTGTGCTTTGAAATGTTCAAATCAGAAGCTAAATACTTACCTTTTTTATGTTGTAAAAATGTTATCACAGTAGAATGGGTTGCCTTGAATTTTAGATTTATAATTTAAATTTTCATACATATATTTTCATTCATGTATAATGTTTTAGTAATCTATTGTTGTTAAATGTAAAGCGCCCAGAGCTTGTTGAAAATGAGAAGTGGCGCTATAAAAAATGTTCATTATTAATATTTAAAAAAATATTATTATTATTATTATTATTATTATTATTATTATTATCATCATTATCATTATTATTATTATTATTATTATTATTATTATTATTGTTGTTATTAACATACCATAAGGAGACATGAAATTGTTATCTGGTTTGGCTCCTAAACTCATGATCGAGAGGTCTGGTGGTCCAAGCTACCGATGTTGTGTCCTTGGAAAAGACTATTTATCCATTTTTCCTTACTCGATTCAAGTGTAAATGAGTACCCAGCTTCAGACAGAAAAAGATATTGTCAGTATGTTAGTATGACTAGCCTGAACTTCCCTAGCTAACAAACTCAATCATGCAACTTTTGGCAACCCTTTCTGCATACTATATGTTGTTATGACGTATTGATGTTTGTAACGTCGGTGGCCGAGTGGATAGACTGCTGTTCTTGAGATACAGATGCAGATCCCGGGTTCGAATCCTGGCTGAAGCTACCGATGTTGAGTCCTTG
Organism: Dirona pellucida; assembly: GCA_030265205.1. Classification (NCBI taxonomy): domain Eukaryota; kingdom Metazoa; phylum Mollusca; class Gastropoda; order Nudibranchia; family Dironidae; genus Dirona; species Dirona pellucida. The sequence continues at coordinate 9,851 of JARDUL010224914.1, forward strand.
GGAAAGGCACCTTACACATTTTTTTCCCCTCTCAACTCATTTGTGAATGAGTACCTAGCTACAGACACTATTGTCAGTTTGCTACTGACTAGAATAATGCAGCCTAGGAGACTAGTCTACTGTATGCTTCCCAGGTAGTCGAGAAGGATATCAAATACCACAGCCTGCTGAGGGATAAATATCAAGTCTGTGAGCCTGTATGTGTACGGGGATACTGTACTAAAATCGTATCTTTTCTTTATGTTTAACCCAATGACGTGCGCATATTATGATATATATTGTTATGACACATTGATGTTTGTAACCCTTTGACAGAATACTGCGGTTCGTGTGAAGTCTTTGAAGGTGTCCTGTCCATGGAAGTGGACACCCCCATCCCCAGACACAGACCTTTGATACAGTTCAAGCTGAGGGTCAAGGCCGGAATGATCAAGCTTCACTTGGATAAAAACGTAGGAACTTTTTGTTTGGTGTTAGTAATGCTAATACTACTTAAACAGATACGATGGTGCTTTATAGTGACACCCATTTACTTTTCATCATACCAACATTTTACTGTGACTGTTTTATACACGGAAGAAAGATTGCAATTGTCAGTTTCCACTTCACGTTACAGAGAACGGGATAAGCACCGGCTCTATGGGCCTCGAGGCTCTTAAGGACTGTAGTTTGATAGCGCCAAATTCCATTAAAAATGGCTCAATGACTTGCACAGTTATAAGATATTTACAATATAGAGAACGGTTACATCAATATCAAGAGAAAGCTACTGACTCCTACTCATGCAGGGCATGGTGAAACTTCTAAAGCAAAGTTGGAGTAAAAAATATATATTATTTTAGGAATGTATTTCATTAAGGATTTCTGTCTTCAATCTCCATTTAATTAAAAGTGTGGATATTACTACATTTTCTGGTTGAAATAGAAAAGGAATTAAAAATGGTGGAGGCAGCCCTGGAAAGATTATCTAAATCTGAAAATTTGTCCAAGAAAGGTTATGCTTAAGAGCAATGGGGCCAGTACATTTTCACAGACAGGAGACCTTCATTTTCACTGAAAGTCACCATCCATTAGCTCCCCAAATGAAAACATGACAACGTTCAAAAAGACCTATGTGAATGATATGTAATAAAGAAAGATGTAAAAGATAATTTTTACCATCATCCATCAAATTGTTACCATCACCATCATTTAATATGAGGTCTTTTTTACTCCATGTAATTGCATGGTTCACCATGGCATTGTTGTCGTTTTTACTCCATGTAATTGCATGGTTCACCATGGCATTGCTGTCGTTTTTACTCCATGTAATTGCATGGTTCACCATGGCATTGTTGTCGTTTTTACTCCATGTAATTGCATGGTGGTTCACCGTGGCATTGCTGTCGTTTTCACTCCATGTAATTGCATGGTTCACCATGGCATTGCTGTCATTTATTTATGTATGTGTGTTTCATTTTTATAGAATTATCTTTATGATTTGAAAGGACTGTGTTGATGGAAGGAAACAGTGAACGGAAGTTTGAGCGTTGAGAGTATTTGTTTTGTATACAAATGATGTAACACCATGAAGATGTGACATTTTTGGACAATTAAGGTGTCTGTCTATCTTACCGTATCATAATCTTAAATGCTTATATATCACATTGATATTATGTCTTCCCAGGCTTTGACACTATCAAGCTTACCTGGTCAGATAAAAGAAGATCGAGTAAAGGTGATCAACTCAGGTAATATTTCCATGAAAGTGGACCTGAGTCTGGAACCAGCTATGGACACCGTCCACCTTCAACCCAAGCAGATGGTCCTGGAACCACGGGCCTTTGAACTGGCCACCCTCACCTTTTCGCCCAAGGACTTCACAGACGTCAATGTGTAAGAATCTGTATAAAATGATAGTGACGGTTATGGTAATAATGAGCATTGTAGCACCACTTCTCATTTTCAACACTGGGCACTTTACATTTAACAATAATAGATTAATAAATCATGATACAGGTATGAAAATTAAACTTTTAAACATAAAAACTCTACACAACACATTTTACCACGATATAACAATATGACATTTTTACATTTTAAAAATGTCTTTAGCTTCTTTTTTGAAAATTTCAAGGACATCACATTTTCTCTCAAAACACAGGGGACAAGTTATTCCAAACGGTATGGCCAAAAGAAGAAAAAAATCTATCTGCAAATTTAGTATACATCTAATATATCTGTATCTGTATATACACTCAAAAGTGACTCATTACTGAGCATTGGTTATCGAGGAACGGGCGAGTCTCTCGTGATTAAGCCAAAGCTTGAATCTTTCATTGTGTTGTCTGTTTGAGATGCTCAAGCCTGGTGCACTTGACATAGTTTTCAGGAAGTAAATTCCAATGTTTCATAGTGCAAGGTACTTAAATCGACGCTTAAAATATAGTTGTCACTTTAATCTCTAGTTTCTGACCAGTTGATATTGCTCATTTTTGTATTAGTATGAGCAGGGGATTTGATCTCAATATAAATGATGGATAAAATTTAGCAGAAAATATTTTTCTAGATAGGCTGTAAAGGTTAAAGAAGGGCTAAATTTACCATTAGACAAGATATTTCATTAGAAGTTGTCCTCAATTTATTTTAGTTTTAGGCCAAATCTTTTTTTTTTATATTGCCATAGTCATAACCAAGAGCAATTTTTTTTTCTCTTAAAAATGACAACCATATGTAATAATTTTTGAAGGCATAATGTGACTTCAAAATGATGCATTATATGGAACAGATCAATATACTTTGACAAATATTTATGGAGCAAAAATTATGATTTAGATGTATAAGCTGTGTTGCAAAATATTTTAGTTTCTATATTTTGTTTTTTATAATATGATTGAAATGCGAAAATTGCAATTAAAATGAAAAGTAAAAGAGTTTCTCACTTAGGAATGGTGAGATATTGACAATATCTGTACATCCTACTCTATGCAAAGAGTGTGTGACATCAAAGAAATAGTAGTGAAAGATTGCTCTCTGAACCTGTTAGAGAGATATAAACGTTCCTTTATTTCTTCTACAATGAAAGTAATTCAAGGACATTGACTATCGATATTACTCCTTTGCTAAACTTGTCTCTTCTCATCCCCTATTCATCCAGCAACCTGGTTCTGTCAGACCAAATGTACCTCCACTACCTGCCTGTGACTGGCCTGACCAGGCAACCAAACACCAAAATAACGGCTAGTGCAGCTTACATCATGTTTGAAGGGGTCTCAATTGGAAACAAATCGTAAGTTTGGTCAAACAAGTTTGTCAAATGTTTTAAGTAGTAGTACAAATGTATTGTAGAGCATTTTGAACCATAAAACCTTTATTTATCCCTCTGTATAGGGTGTTAGTTTATCATACATCAGAGGTGTTTGCCTCTTTGGTAAAATTTCCAGTTTCTATTGCTGTTGGATGAACATCCGAGGCTACAGTATCATGTTGTCTGGTCCTGATATGAGTAATATTGAACAGTGTATTGCTTCTTGTACCAAACAAGGTTTATTGGCACAGTGGGCTGATCCCCTGCTTGCCCAAAAAATCTTGATCCATAGATTTTCCAGCTCTGTACCAGACCATGTGTAGTAATGGGGCACTTAACCTGGATACGTTTTACCTGGGTCTGGGCATCGATACCTTTTGCCTTATATACTGTCCTCTCTGGGTGAGACGGAGAACTCTTATGGTGAAAGTTGCAGGTTCAAATCCTAATTCAGTCACCTTGTTGTTTTTCTTGGGTAAAAAGTTTTCTCAAATGGTCTCAAATTGACCCAGGTGTAGAAATGTGTTCCAGCTTTCACCTGGGGAAGTGTTTGTGATAGACCAGCGTCCTATCCAGAAGGGGCCAGCGTCCTACCCAGAAGGGGCCAGCGTCCTACCCAGAAGGGACCAGCGTCCTACCCAGAAGGGGCCAGCGTCCTACCCAGAAGGGACCGGCGTCCTACCCAGAAGGGGCCGGCGTCCTACCCAGAAGGGGCCGGCGTCCTACCCAGAAGGGGCCGGCGTCCTACCCGAAGGGTCCAGCGTCCTACCCAGAAGGGGCCAGCGTCCTACCCAGAAGGGGCCGGCATCCTACCCAGATGGTCCAGCGTCCTACCGAGAAGGGGCCAGCGTCAGAAGGGACCGGCGTCCTACCCAGAAGGGGCCGACGTCCTACCCAGATGGTCCAGCGTCCTACCGAGAAGGGGCCAGCGTCAGAAGGGACCGGCGCCCTACCCAGAAGGGGCCGACGTCCTACCCAGAAGGGGCCGACGTCCTACCCAGAAGGGGCCGGCGTCCTACCCGAAGGGGCCAGCGTCCTACCCAGATGGTCCAGCGTCCTACCCAGAAGGGACCAGATTCCTACCCAGAAGGGGCCAGCGTCCTACCCAGGAGGGACCAGCGTCCTACCCAGAAGGGGCCGGCGTCCTACCCAGATGGTCCAGCGTCCTACCCAGATGGTCCAGCGTCCTACCCAGAAGGGGCCGGCGTCCTACCCAGAAGGGGCCGGCGTCCTACCCAGATGGTCCAGCGTCCTACCCAGATGGGCCGGCGTCCTACCCAGAAGGGGCCGGCGTCCTACCCAGAAGGGGCCGGCGTCCTACCCGGAAGGGCCTCAGGGCTCATAAGGACTTACTTCTATCGCAGATTGCTTCCCCAGTTGTGAGCTGATAGCCATTTCTACACCTGGGGCGAGTGAAGTAATTGAAGCAAAGCATCTTGCTTAGTGATAACAACATAATGTCATAATTGAATGAATATGAAATGTTGTATTGATGATTAAATCTGCTTTGGTTTTTAGTTTTTAATGAGTGGTTTGATTATTCATCTGTCCATTATGAACAAGATTTGATTATTCTTAGTAGATTCTAATCTGGAATGGTTTTTCTCGGTAATTTTATTTCCACAGGACGAAGAGGTTTCAATTTAACCTTGATGGAGATGCAGTCGTGAAGTGTTTGATACGACAGGGGGATAACTCTGGATTTCAGGTGTGTGTTACCATTTGATTTAACTCCCTTTATTTATGGCTGTTTGTTGGTCTGCTACTTTCTTCATATTTATTTAATTGATATGAGATAGAGTTTGAAGTCTTTGGGTTATGTATATGTTTCCTTCCTTTCGTTATCAATCGATGAGTCATCTTTGGGAACGTTTGTATTTCAATATTTTGTTGTTCTATTATTGTATTGGTGTTACATTCATTATTATTGTTCAATCTGTTAATATTGATAATATGTAAATGTTGATTTGGCCCATGGCCTAAAAGTGAATAAAAACTTGAAACTTGCTATTTGCAACCTCCCTTCAGCTTGCCACAGAACAAGGCTTTGTACAAAATTGCATGGAGATGGCTCTGACGAAGGGACCCCGTTATTCTATTAATGTCATCTTTTCACCTGAGGCAGTGAAGAGTTACTCTTCCACTTTGGTCCTACAGGTTGTTGGAAGGGACAGTTTTTCGGTAAGTCTAGCTCAGTTTCATTGTTGCCTTTTTGGAATATGTCGTTTATTTTATTGTCCTTCATTTCTATTATGAAGTGGTGCTATATCAAATGCTTTCATGAATATTAGTAGTGGTAGTAGTGGTAGTAGTAGTGGTGTTGGTGTTGTTGTCATTGTTATTATTATTACTACTGTTATTATTATTATTAATATTATTATTATCATTATTATTATTATCATTATTATTATTGTTGTTGTTGTTATGGAGTAATATAAAAGTAGTAGAGTGTAACAAATACAGATAATACATTTTATTCATTTAATTTACTGGCACTGGGCACACCTACAATTATATTTATTTTAAAATACAAAGCAAAATTTTTCATTTCGCTTTCACACTTTTAAAATTAGATTTTTATGTTTTTATCTATTTGTTCTTCTTGCCTGTCATAGATTCCTCTGACAGGCTACGGGGGCGCGAGTGATGTGAAAGTGTCTGGAGTGACAGAGACCAGTGCTGGAGAGAATGTTATTCTGCTTGGTCAAGTCAACACGGGCTCCCCCATAACTCGTCGTCTGTGCATCACCAACCATGGAGTCAGAAGTGCTTTTGTCAAGGCTGTCATCAATGGTATGCAACTGAGTTTGGTCTATTGGCACGGAAAGGGTTAAATATATACATTTTTAGTAGATATAAATTGCCTTTGTTTTGTCCACAAGGGCGCTTGTTTGTCTACATCGTGGCTAACGGAACGTTTGGGATATGTCAGTCTGTTTTTTCCGATGGAACCCACCTTGAAGTGAATACTGGGAAAAAAAGACTGGAAATATCCCAAGCGTTCCGTTAGCCACGATGTAGACAATGCAGAAAGCTAGAGTTGACCTCATCATCTTGGTTAGTTGAATGTCTTAACCTCTATGCCACCCTGCCTCCTACCGTAACAACTTATTGTTATGTGTACTATTTATTTTCCAATAGTGGTATATATATATATATATATATATAACACAAGCTTCTATTATTGACAAAGTACAGTGAATAACATTTCGGGTTTCCACTTTATCAAAAAACATGCGACAAAAATAAAAAGTGAAAAGAGGGGAGGAGTGCGTCCAACATATTTTTTTCCCCCAATTGTCCTACTGTATTTTTAGGAAAATGGAGTTTGAAGGAAAATATCAGGGAAAATGGAATTTGAAGGAAAATATCAGGGAAAATGGAATTTGAAGGAAAATATCAGGAAAATGGAATTTGAAGGAAATTATCAGGGAAATGGAATTTGAAGGAAAATATCAGGGAAAATCAGGGAATTCTGAGCTTGAACATGGAAAATGATGTGATAGTGATAGCTTTGTTGTTCTTAGGGATTGGGACTATAATTCCTGCTTTATCCTTATTCCATCTTTTGTTTCCAGATGTGTCACGAAATGCCATGTCTCCTCACCACGCCACCATTATGCCATCCCATTTCTTCCTGGCCCCCAACCAGTCACAGGTAATGGATTTGAAGAATCGTTTTTGTTATTTGGATATGCATGGGTGAAATCTGTATGTGTTTATATGTTGTTTTTTTGTTTGTTTGGTTTGGTTGGGTTGGTTTTGTTTGTTTTTTTGTGTTGTTTTTTTTGGGGGGGGGGGGGGGGGGGGGTTTTAAATTAAATGTTGTTTAAA